>CM031238.1:88514825-88677325 GCA_018340775.1 Taxus wallichiana var. yunnanensis
AAGATTCTTCATATGAGCGTCACTCATTTTCCGAGTGCTCAAGTTACTTTTCTAATCTTCCTTATATCGTACCACAAGATAAAAAGTGTCGACATCTTGCTCAAATCACATTTTGTGTCCCTCTTATCCATTTTTAAAAAATTTAATATGGGACACAATAATTTTCCCATGATAAATCCATTAAACCCTAGTTTCAACCACACTCATCTTCCTCTCACCCAGGGTTAAGTTATAGTTAGCAGGGAGTCAAGAAAACAAAGTAAACTCATTTTTAAGATGTTTCCTCTGCATTGTTCATCCATACTCAATTTTTTCATCTTAAAAACTATAAAATGACATAAAAATACAACATTCATTCTTACCAACATGTTTCATACCATCCATGACTGCAAAAATGGATCTTTTCTCATAGCTTGCTAACCAAAAAATTGATTACACCAAGGTTTTGACTGAAGACTCTACTCTCATGTTCCTTTGTGATCACTAAAATATTCAAGCATCAATTTATGTATTCCATCACATGGCAGAAAACCTAAAAGCTTTCATCCCAAAATTTAACTTTTTGATTTGCAAGAGTTCTAGCAAACAGAACATAAAAAATTGGAGCACGTGATCCCGGTGCAAAGTTGAATCCAACAATGGTGTTTTCATTGCAAACTAACACCAATATGAAATTTTTCTTAAAATATCATATTATTTGTACACTAAAATGATAAATAATAGTAATTCTCTCAAAACATCAAGCTCTAATCATTCAACATATCCAGAAACATTACAAAATAGCAAGCAAGGAAAAATATGCAATTTTCCCAAATAGAAGGTTCCGATAAAATAACTTGCTAATTTTTTTAAAAAAATTCCTAAAATGGTAAATTATCATTAATGGAGGTTATATATGTATTCTAGGATCTTCAGAAGACCAAATTTGAGGAAAAAAAAAAAGGCAAAAAATCCCAAAATAGCATCTCCTCGTCCCACCTGCCAAAAAGAGAAAGTTTCAGTTTTTTAGTACAAAAAGTTGTTATTGGCTTCTTTTTCACTCATATCACTGAATTTTTCCATCCTCGCATGGTTTTAAATTTGTATCATCTCTAAAATAATAAAATTAACTCTCCACAAGGATTCTAAAGTATTATTTTACTCACAATTATGTCAAGGAACAAGACAGAGCATATCAAGGCACAACAAGTGAAAGCCCGAGACATTGCGCAATTGGAAAGGAGTTTAGAGAGATTCAAGAGTCCCATTAGAATTCAAGATTCATAAAAGGATATAATCATGGTCATAGGTGAAATGATAAACTCTTGGGAAAGTTTAGAAACATCCTTTCTTGAATCCATTATCATCTCTCCAAGAATCAAGTTAAAGTTAGCTAGTCAAGTCATAAAACTATTCAGGGAATCATATGTGAAGAATAAAATAATCATCCTTTCTCATTATAATAATATGAGCATGTAGGTATGTAAGCATCCTATTACTTTGGAGTAGTGAAGGTTAAATAGGTGAGCTTCATGTGTGGCATCATTAATGCAAAAATAAGAAATCATCCCAATTTCATTTGATGTCGTAGTGTTCTTAAACACTTAATCAAACACCTATTAGTGAGGTCACTCCCCTAAGGATAAAATATTTTAAGTGTAACTAAGATTCATTCAACAAGAATATTTTAAAAGGAAGATAATGAAAAGAGAGTACATAATGGCTCCATATTTCGGGAGGATCCGTAAGAAGGTAAGATTCACTATGAATACCATAAATCATTTTGACTCATGTAAGATGGATCCATCGCATCCTCATTCTCTTCAACATAATACAAGTGTATCTCTCCCAATGGAAGAAACCTTCTCATGATGAGAATGTGAAAAAGAGATTTATAAATAGATTCTAGAGTCAAAAAGGAGAGAAATTAATTATCTTCATTCAGAGCATTGTGTGTACAAGAATGGGAAATCATCTTTGTTACATTTCCTGCCACCCACTTAGTAGTGATCTGAAACACTTATTCTAGCATTAAAGTATGATCATATCTCAAGAAGGAAGAACATTATCATCATATAATTCCATCCTAACCGGTTTCCGCTTCTCAAGAATCTCATTCGAGAAGTAATCCTTTCATTAAGTTTTGTTTCATTAAGTGAAGGAAAAACATCAAGAGCTTTGAGGATCGTGGAGTTGTCTCTCACAATCATTGGAGTAATTTGTGAAATCCTAAGGAGCAAGAAAGTGATCCTCACTCTCATTATGAGATCAAGAAGAACCCATCATAAGTGATGCATGTAATCATTATAGGCTCACATTGGTAGGTCTCATGTAGTGCCCACATTTTTATAGCTCCAGTTATTTGTTGGTTCCTTTATTCCTAGACATGTTTTTTTTGAGACTCTGATAGACTTTGGACATTTTACTATGATATTTTATCTTCATGGACGCTATGGTATTTTGGGCACATAGCGCCAATTGGACTAGATTCGTATACTGATATATTTCTTATGATGTTGATGACACTAACAAGGTTATATGATAGACTTATTGGTTAGATGTTAGTCTCTTGTGGTTGATTTGATTAATGATATAGTGTTTGGATTTAATGATGGTAATTTTCATGCTAACATAAGTGTATGTTGTTGCAATTTTATTTGTGGATGATTCATGGCAAACTATGTGGATAATTGTATGCATTGCACTATCAATTGTAAATTATGTTCAGACATTATAAGTTTGATTGATATTGTAATTTGTGACTTATAGATGATGTTTATTATATTGGAAAAATGTGGTTAATGTGTGCAATGAGTGTGCAAGTGACAGGTATAGGAGAGCATGGGTTTCAGGGAAGCTACGCAATTGTGCACAAGCGGCCCACGAGCTGAGTCCTAACCATGCTAAATGTTTGAGGCCTTAGATTAGATGTATTTAATTGGGCACCATGGGTGAACCCCTCAATTGTAATATAATTATGTTTTGTAAAATTAATTAGGTTTAGGGTGTGTTTTATTAAGTAAACTAGCTTAGGGTTTAATGATCTTATCTTAAGTTAAGTGTTGGTTTTGGGAAAGTGTGTGTGTGTTGGTAGAAGGGATTGAGGACCACATGTGAACCTTGGGTGGACCCCACACCCTCTACCCTTGTGCCCAAGCATGCCAAACCCGAAATTGGGTTATTTTGGGCATTTTTAGGGACCCCTTTTGAGTTTGGGAGTTCCCTTAGCATGAAAATGGACACTTGGACCCTACCTAATAGGTAGGGGGCCTATTTCCAAGCTTTGGAGGGAGTTTCCCTCCCATTTTGCCCTCTTTATTCACCATCCATGTAAGATGGTTGGGTTGTGTGATATTGTTAAAAGTTGCTCCACTTTGTTTTATTTTAGTTTGTGGTATTTTCGGTGAAAAGGGATAAAAGGTGAGTTTACTCTTACTTATTTGGTTTTTGGAATCTTTGACTCTTGAGAGGAGAGGGGGTGACACTTGTCACTTTCCCATTGGTGAGGAAACTTTTGGGTTCCTCTTCTTATTCTTCCTCATGGGGAAGGAATGGGTCTTCTTGGTTCATTTGTTTTGGGAGCACTTGGAGAATTTTGGGAGCTTGGAGGTGAGCTTGGACAAAGGGAAAAGCTTAGAGTCTTGGAAAGCATTATAGAGGTAGGGTTCTTAACCCTTTTCTTTCTTAGTTGTGCTTATCTTGTTAACTATGCTTGATCAATGAAATGATGTGTGTGAAATGATGTATTGTGAAGTGTATGGTGAATGTAGTTGTTCTTGTTCTTGTTGTTTCTTTTTGGTTTCTCTCCACCATCATTTGGAATGATGGTTTTTGGAGAATGTAGGGGAAGAGAGAGGGATTTCCCTCTCAAACCTCATGGTTGTTGGTCAAGCCATGAAGGTCCCTTCTCATCCCCTCATATGGTTTGAGGTGGGAGAAAGGTTCATATGGCTTGAACCTTTCCCCATTCTTGGTGAGGAAACCCTTTTGGGTTTGAAAATCCTCCCAAGAAGGATTTCTATAGCATAAAGGAGGAATAAGGAGGATGATTGATTAGGAGGTATAAGGAGTTTTGTATATATATATTTTTGGTGCTCCTATGGTTGGACACCTTGATTTGGGCATCCTACTTCCTCTCTTCCCCCTTGTGAGGTTGACCTTGTTCTCCTCATGTTGTTGTTTTCATTGTATAGTAGGTCTAAGTGGTTAAATGGTCTTATGTTTTTTTGCTTGTTGTGTGTTCATCCCCATTATACTTGTGCACATTGTGGAAGCTAGTTCCTCTCTCCCATGGGCTTGGGGGAGGCTAGCATGACTTCCAACCATGGAAAGGCATGTGATGATGCCTATTGGTTGGGTGGTAAACAAGCCATGTTCTCTTGGAGTTGGATTCTTGTAGGAGTATTGGAGTTGGAGCTCAAGTTGGAGATAGTAGAGCCTCTTGCCATCTTGGTCTTTCTCATCTTTGGAGGACATTTCCTTCACTTGTAAATAAATGTGGCTTGTCAAGTCTATACACTCTTGTAAATAATCATTATTGTACTTATTGTTCCTTGAAAACATTGGTCATTACTAAGAAAGTTTCTATTTTATTGTTGCAAGAATCTTGTAATATTATCATATTGAAATCATGAGTTTTCTTTTAGTTACATGTTATATTTTGAAAGTCTTGTTGTGTATAAATCTGCAAAGTATGATCATGCATGTTGCATCAAAACTGTAATTTTTAGTTGTGTCTACTTTACAAGAAATAATTATATATATATAAATATATATAAATATATATATATATATATATATATATATATATGAAATGGCTTATGTACATGTGTATCCTATGTATGTAGAACTAAAATTTTCAAGTTAAACATTCTTTTAAGTTTACAAAAATTTATGGCATTACATCTCATAAGAGTGTTCCTAAACATTGATTCAATAGTCTGAAGTGTATTTGCATATTGCGGAAGTAGGAGATTGTGATCATTATTCATCAAATCAGTAAGTTCTTCATCAACAATAGATCATTCAACCCCTTCTCTTTCTCTCTTATCAATCTCTCCATATTCTAATTTTCAATTGAGAATGTACTTTTTTCTATTTTATCCTATTCACTTAAGTGATTGTATGCATCCAAAATAACATGATGCTAAATTTTTGGAATGGTAAAATCCTCAATGATGATAAATTTCATTTCTAGATTAAATGATGATGTTGAAGTATTTTTCTTTTCTTTCTCCATTCCTATATGTTTTAGTCTACTTATTTATTCCTTATCTTTTCATGCTTTTCCAAGTCTTTTCTATTTTTTTCCTTAGTACTTTTCTTTAAGTTACGTAATCCCTGGCCTTCCTAGAGCAAAGTGGTTACGTAACTACCACGACGGTTGCATAACCTCCATTCTGCATTGACTGGAAGTTTTGTACGCTTTTATCTGAGATTTAATTATTCTTAGTAAGTTAATTGTCTCTTCTTATGGTGATTTGGTACTTCTTGGTATTGCACCATTTCCCTGCAAAATTTCTATTAAACCCAATATTTTTCCCGAAGCATTGGTTGGATTCCACTGAATTGAATTGCATTATTACTCTCCAATATATTTCCAAGAAGCACACAAAAAACTCAGATCTTTTTCTTGTTACTTCCTTGCCTGCATTTGAGACTAGCTAGACTATGCCCATTCTACTCCAGCGTTTACAAAAACTTCTTCTACACACCAGCCACCACAACTCACTAGACCATTTGGATTCATCATTTGGAAAGAAGTTGAGGGGGTAAAAAGAGCACAACTACTTCTAGATATTGTCACAATTCTACATTTCCAGGTTGGGATTTTTTTGAATTCTCTTAAGCTTTATCTCATTTTTAGAACTTAGATTTCTTTATCAAATCAATAGATTGTTTTTAGAAAGTACAATTATCAAGTATTCATTGCAAGTAACTTACATTGATAATTTATTCTCATCTTATCCCTATGGATTTTTCTAGGAAGGATTTGGAGGAAGTTCTTATGCACACAACTTTTCATTTCTTCACTATCAAATTACTTGTATCTTTCTTTTGTTCTTTAACTAGATTTATAACTGCATATGAGAAAAATATATATTTAAATCTTACTCCCTACACATCCATGTGGATCTGCAAGGGAAGTAAGTTTGAATAAGCTTTTGTTTATGTGCACCTTGTTGAATTTATTCGCATTAAATAGCTTATAGGGAATTTTAGTATTTTCACATGGGAAATTTCAGGGAAAGAAACTAATTCTGAGAAGCTTAATTCTTCCCATGACTTTGAGGTGATGAATTGTAATAAATAAGCAATCCATAGTTACAAATTAGAAAGAACTTTTGTTTAAAATAGATTAGAATTAATTAGTTTGTATGAGAGGAATAACCACATTTGTCTATTCCATTGTTTATGTTGTTTTTTTAGCATAGAAGTATTTTTCATTTAATTAGAAGCAATTCTCATTTCTCTATAAATTTTGTTTATTTATTTCTCTTAAACCAGAAAAATCCTAACAACATAGATTAAAGTAATTAGATTAATTTATTTTTCTTATTTCCTTCAATTCAAAAGCTTCTGGAAAATACAAAAACAAGTAGATTATATTGTTTACATTTCTTTATTTAATTATTTACATTTATTTAATCAATTAGTTGAACATAGATTTAATTAAATTAAAGGAGATTAATCAAATTTGTCTAACGTGAATTTACTTGCATTGATTGCTTAAAATAGGAACTTAGATTTAATTAGATTGGAATTAACACAAGCTACGAGTGAACCCGACGTGAAGGACTAGTTCCTATTTGTATCCTCTATATTTGTTTCTTTCATCCATCCTTCTCCTTTCCCATTATTTTGCAGGTGTTTATATACCCCCTAAATATGTCGAGTTAGGAATACGACAGGCTTATTATAGGTCTTGAATCCTATTACTATCATATGGGTATGCCACAGTCACCCTCTTTGTGAAGGTGGGCTGATAATTACTCATATAATCTTTCATCTCCTCACACACCCCCTCCTCAAGGGTTTAATACCAGTTCATCGGTTAGGATTGAGGAGATAGACCAACCCAACCACAGTTCACAATCAGAGTTCTCCAACTCTAACAATATGACATTCACATGATAACAAGGGTTACCATGAAATTTGATTCCTTCTCTTCCTATCTGTCACCTGATGATGATTTTATAGCATGACTTACCCAAATTTGTGAGATTCTTAACGTTGTGGATGAATCCTTGGATAGGATGTAAGAATATACTGATACACTTCTTTAGGACAACGTTTCCACCCCTCCTCCCGAAATAGAAAACACATCTAAAGAGGGTTTGTCTACAAAAGATAAATTTATAGCATGGTACTATATGCCTTTGCAACCCAACAAGGTTCAGCACACACCTAAACAAAATGCAACACCTTCATCTAGTGATGTGATCTCGTCATTGGCGGTAGGATTAAGGAATTAGAAATTTCTCAAGCCTCACAACCTACATAATTTGTAGGCACAAACATTACTTTCCATTACATGTAAAAGCACAACTATATGCCTTCCATAAGTGCTTACCAATAACCATTGTCTCATAATTACCTAGGTTTTCTAACCCAGGAGACCTTACAAGATCAGGCACACTAGGTATAGGCCCTCATTCTTAATATATGTATCTGAAACAAGGATTACCTGAAAGTACATTCTCAAATGTCACTTCATTGGGCAATGCATATTTTGATAGAATTTTCTTGCTTCCTGTCTAGATTAGTGTACGAGAAATCAACAAACACAAAACAATGTCAAGTATGGAAGGGCTTAGTACCTTGGAGATGGCGATGGATGATACGGTCACAAATTCGATGTCGAACTCCTTGTTGAAATCTTAGTAAACCTGTAGCTCGTAGACACTAGAGAAAGATTGATTAGATATTTTATGTGGGGATGCATGAAAAAGTAGATCTAGGAAGCATTAACTTCGTTAGTGGCTGTCAACCCTCGTGTGATAAATAATAATGATAAAATACAAGAAAAACAAATAACATGCAAGCTGATAATCAAAGGAACCTGATGCTACAGGTATGTAGATGGTGTTATTGATCTGATCCAAACACAAAATGCAACAAGAACCATTCTACATGAAATAATGAATCATGAGTAGAGTATTGTGGGGATTACAGTGTCGTTACAAGGACATCATGAGGATATAAATGATAAATAAGAAGCATAGAATTCAAAACAACATTTTCCCAAATTTTCTAACTTAACTTTCCGAAGGGGGGAAAGCCAATATTTATAGCCTAATGGTGATGTTATACTACAGTTTAAAAGATACTCAGGGTTGGGTAAAGTAACCCCAATTAAAAGAGGTGATGTGATTCAATGAGGCTCACAATTTGACTTATGGTTAAAAAGATAAGGATGTGATATGGAGTGGGAAAGATGAATGACATGGTTAGGTGAAATAATATATTCCATTCTTGAAATTAAGAGTGGAGTGTCGGATGGGTGTATTATTTCCCATGAATTGAATAATTTGTGAGAGATGCCAAAATTCAATTATTAAATGGGTTTATATGGAGCCCATTTAATAATTAATTAAATTTGGGTGAATAAAAGGATGAGATTTATTTAAATTTAAGAAAAATAAAAGTGAGAGTGAGAATTGAATGAATGTGAGATGACGGAGGGGTGCTATACCAAAAATTGGTGTCTACATTTTGCCCCTTTTTGTTAAGTGGTTTGCGATAAGAATCCACGAAACAAAAATAGAATGGGTTAGATATAAAAGGGATGGGGATGTATAAAAATATGACCAAAGGCAAGATGCCCAAGGCAAAAAGGATCACAATATCTATGAAAAATATGGCAATGACTCCAATATCACATCGGTAGAGGAAAATTGAAGTCTCAACAGAGATAGATGACAATGTTCTATAGACTAGTGAGTGGGTAAAGACCACTACAATATGGATGTAAGCCACGATGACCAATGGGTCATAGGAAAACATCAAAATATGCACAACTGAATGTGAAAGGTATGTGAAATCCTTTGTATGTGAGGAATCGAGTGAAAAATCATGCATCCGCAAAAGGGACGAGGATGAAAATAATGATGCCCCAAAGATAGGGAACAAGGAGAACAAAAATATGAGTTATATGCATCGATAAGTTCAAGGATGAAAAGGTGCCCCAACATAGGATATGAATATGACATAATGGAAGATGGATGTGTAAATAAAGGTTCCTCAGGGGGAATAATCATAAATGTGGACATGATGAGCAGATATGATAGAAGGGTGAGATAAAATGCCCTAAAAGGGTGATAAATATGATGGTAATCATATTTCATAAGAAATATGCATAAGTGTTAGCAAATCAGAAGGTAAAGAAGAAAAAGCAGTCTTACTTAATCGATAAGTAGGATAAGAAGTCAAGATACTTTTGCGACAAAACAAAAGAAGAGAAAATAGTCATGGAAGAGAACAAGATTAGATAGGTGATGGCCGTTATGGTATCCTCCAAGACAAAAATGTCAAAGCAAAATGGGAAGATATTCTTAGAAATTGATATGATGATGTCCTTGTGAGAGGAATGATGAAGATAAAATATGTGACAGGGTTCTCAAAAAGAGAAGAGGTCAATGCTACAGAGAGAAGAATGAGAACGGTAATGAAATGGATCGATGGCAGTACATAAATGGAGAAACATCAAAATTGATTGTGAATGATAGGTATGAGGGATGTTGAGAAAGAGAAAAGGAAATAAACAGGAGGACTGTTTTATTATTAGAAGAGTAAGAAAGATCGAATGTGAAGGTGACAGGGGTATGGAATAGAAGAACGGAGATGGAGGATGAGAAAAAAATAATGAAAGAGGAGGAAGAAGATAACAAATAATTCTTATAGAAGGGGGAAGACAAAAATGACAGATCATAGTGTGAAATTATGAAAAATGGAGAGAGTTATTTAAAATGAAAGGTGTGGAGGATGAAGCGAGAGGAAGGTAGAGAAGTGATGGAAAACAAAAGAGATGATAGAAAAAATAAAATTGAAGGAACCATATCATAGTGAATAAATCCAAGGAAAATAATATGGGCTGGATGCATGGAAATGCATATGGATGGTGAGATTATTAAAAATATGGGACAACCCTAGTGAGGCAGGTTATCAATGGAGAAGTAGGACAAAAGTGTAAGGAGAAGAGGGGATGAAGATGATACAAAGGAAATGAAAGAAAATCAGTGGTAGAACGGAGGAGAGGACAATAGATAAAATGATTCAAAGGCAGTGTATGAGGAAGACAGTAGAGATATTGAAGAAGGCAAAGGGAATATGGAAAGGAAATACTATCGAAGGGATGTTAGGAGAAATCCTCTGATAATGATTAGACAGAACCGAAAAAAATAAGGAAGAGAAAATGGAGGAGGTAAAAAGGAGTGAACCGATACGTGTAGAATGGGGATAAATGAATTTTAGGAGAATTCCACCGATAATTCTTAGCGTGAAAATGGAAGATGATGATGACATAATGTTAAGAGATGAACAATGATAATGACGAGTAAGTATGGTGGTAGATATGTGGGAGTACTATGGAAAATGGAGTGGAAAGAGTAAAGAAAGGAGGGATAATGATTGGTGTGGAGATGATGATGAGGAGAGGATGTAATGGATGAGGATGTGGATGAAGATGAAGGAATTAAAGATGAAAGAACGAGATAAAGTAAGAAATGGTATGAAGTGGTTAAGTTAAATTTCTGAAGGAGGGATGGTGGAGATGATATTTGAGTAAGTTTGAGATATTTTGTGCGAGGAAAAAAGAGGAAGGAAGAGGATGTTTTTATGGGGAATGAAGAGAAAATACGGATGGTGGGAATGTGGAGTAAAGGGGAAAGGCAAGAAGACATATCATCCTTAAGAGAGACTCTTAAGTAAGATCGCCATGCTGTAAGAATGGTTAAGTAGAATCGCCAAGCCGAAGAAGAAGAAGAATGATGAAAATACTGAGTGGTGTATACCAAAATGGAATGAGAGATGAAAAGAGGTGATAATAAGGAAAAAAAAGGAATGTGACATGAGTGGATGGAGGAATGTATGTAGTGTAGGATGGAGAGTGTAAGGGGAATTCTTAATTAGAATTCCTATGTTGTGCGAGTGATGATGCCAGAGTGTTAAGAAGAAGTTATGGAGTGGGAAGATGTTTCTAGTGTTGAATGGAATAGAAAACAGTGGAGGAGTTTCTACAACGGCAGGATCTTAAGAAAGAGATGCATTGTGATTAAGAAGCCTACGTGAAATGGGTGGTTAAGTAAGATCGTCAATCTAAAAGAATAATGAAAGGGAAACGAAATGATAAAATAGATGCCAGTAAAAGGATATTAAGAGAAAAACACAAAAATAATTGTCCGGGTGGAGGACATGTGAAGTATCGAAGAAACAACGGAGAAGGACGAAGTGGGTGAGAAGAACATCGTAGAATGAGATGGGGTGGATTTTAGGAGAAGCTTAGAATCTTGGATTTTTGTTTTAGTTTAGAATGTTTTGTCTATTACATATTTATTTGCACTTGATTCATGTTTTCTCTTAAAGGTGGCGGGAAGCTTAGATTGGTGTGATTCCAACACACGAGCATGTAAGGTATAATTTCTAACTCTCCAATTTGGGAGCGTTATACTCAGACTTCACATTTTATGCCTCTTCATGGCTAAAATGATTCTCTGAGGGGGAAATATGTACGCACCTAAAATTACACGGTGCTAAATTTTTGGATCGGTAAAATACCTAATGATGGTAAATTTCATTTCCATATTAAATGATGATTTCCAAGTCCTTTTTCCTTTCTTTCTACATTTCTATATCCTTTAGTCTACTTTACTTATCTATTCCATAGCTTTTTGTGATTTCACAAGTCTTTTCCGTTACTTTTTCCTTAGTACTTACCTTTAAGCTACGTAACTACCATTCTTCCTAGAGTGGAGGTTTTTGTAACCACTGGTATGTGAAAACCGGTGGTTCTGTGTGCTTTTATATGAGAGTTAAAACTTCTAATTTTGTACGCGTGTTGCTTTCTTCCAAGTCATTTTCTCACACATTTCTCAACCAACTCCCCTGACTTTGAGCTTGATGGATGATTATGAACTTCTTCTTCTTCTTTAATTACTATTTTTAGTAAATTAAATGTCTCTTCCTATGGTGATTTGGCACTTTTTGGTTGCCAAGTGTGTTACACCTTTTCCCTACCAAATTTCCATAAAAACCAATTATTTTCCCGAAGCATTAGTTGGAGTCCATTGAATTGAATTGAGCATTCCTATTTTTTTGTAAATAGGAAACAACTTACTTGTTTTGTCATGTTGAATCCATGATTTTAACCCAGCTAACCAGGTATCTCTTCAAGTTCCGGTTTGGGTTGAAATTCCAGGACTTCCATTGAAACTCTCGCCTTTTTTGAATGATATTGTCTGTCCACTCGGCCATGTGATTTTTCATGAGCCTGACCTTTTATTTTATGCTCATCCATATAAATGGTTTACATTGAGGTTGATTTATCATTTGATTTGTGGGACCGTATTAACATACGAGTTGGGTCCATGCGTATCTCATAAAAAGTTGTCTATTTAAACATTCCCAACACCTTCTTTCATTGTCAAGCATCTGATCATCATATTCGTGATTTTCCGCTAACCCAACATGTTAAGCCTTCCGATGTGCATACTGTGTCTATCTCATAGGAAGATAACATTGAATGTTAGACCCAGGTTGCTAAAAAGAAGGTGGTGAGTAATCCTACCTTAGCAGCTTCTTTACCTCCTCCTAAGCAGCCTTCAGCTCCTCAACCGTCTGATTTTGATATTAATAAGTCTGTTCAAGCTACCCCTGCCATGCAGAGCCAAATCACTATGGTTCAATAGATAGCTGGGAAGATGGTTATTCTATCTTAACAACATCACTCCCTCCCTCTTGGGACTTCTGCGGGGACCATTGGATCAAATGAGCCTAAGCATCATCCTAACTCGATAGAGCCACTTGCTTCAGACCAATTTGGTTTTTTGTCAAATCACTTTAACATTTAAAATTCGGAGGATAGGATGCAGCATGGATAGGAAGAAGAACATTTCATGTCTGTCTTTTCATGAATTGTCTCTCCTGGAATGTTAGAGGTCTCACAGAATCCTCTCGAAAATATTCTATGAAGCATGCTTGTTAAATTATTGGTAATATTGATATTGTTTGTTTACAAGAGGTTAAGATTACTAGTTTTTTTCTTCAGACTTCCTTATCGTGTATTACACTAAATTTTCTAGTATTTTTATTCCTCTCACTCGAAAGGCAAAGGTGGTTTTTCTATTTCCATGTCACCTAGATTTTCTGCCATGATATCCGCCATGGGTCATGATCCTGACAACAGGGTGGTTTGGGTGTTTTTTAATGATAATGACTTTTCTTTTGGTATTGTTAATCTATATGCCTCTAATAATGGCCCGGAAAGGACGGCGTTATGGCGATGGTTAGGAGATAATCTGCCTCTTTCTTATTAGATATTCTATGGTGACTTTAATATGGTAGAACATCCTGATGATAAATTAGGCCTTCTACCGATGAGATGGTGCATTGGAGAGCGTGAAGCATGGTTCTATTTCAAAATCAGGTGGGGTATTAAAGACCCTTTTTTAAAAAGGCGGCAGGACTTTACTTCTCAAAATTGGTTTACTTGGTCAAATTTTTAGAAGGCTTGGTGCACATCCTCAAATGGCTTGATCGTGTCATGTTATCTTAGCACCCGAGTTTTGAGTTGGCTTTCAACAATAACTCTCCTGTCACCATGTGGCCTGATATTCTTCTGTCATATCACAATCTGGTTTCTTTCATGCTTACTTGGGATGGTGCCTCTATTAAAAATATAAGCACACATTTCTATATGAATGTTTCCTTACTGCATCAACTAGGGGTTTTGGCATACATTGACCAAGTCTAGAATACGGCGTCACTTCCTCCTTATGCTATTAGATGGATTTCATGGTGGCACTGCCATGTTTCTTTGCCACTTTGGAAAATAGGTGGCAAGGGTCCGTAAACACGCTAATGAGGCTCTCCAACAGGAGTTCTAGTGCATAACTCGATTGCTCAAGCTCCAACTTTTTGACACCATTTTTTTAGGTTCGAATTGCTAAGCTTAGTCATCAAATCAAGGTTATTGAACAACATAGAGCCAAAGGAGCTCAAATTTGGGCTCGCTTGCACTGGTTAAAGACTAATGACAGGGCCTCAAAAGGTTTCTTCAAAATTATCAGGGCTTGAAATGTCAAGGAGAAAATCAAATTTGTTCAGCTGGCCCACGTTCACATCACACCCTTACTGGAAATCTCTTATTATTTTATTGACCATTATACCCTTGTCTTCTAAGCTTAGGATCCTTCTGTTGAAATCAAAACGGATCTATGCCAATCTATTGAAGTGGTTCCCTGTAAGCTTATCCCACATGATCGAAATAATTTTGATGCTTCTCTTTCTCTGGATGAGCTTCATAATTCTATTCTTTGTCTTGTGGATGAAAAATCTCCAGGTTTGGATGGGTTTCCTTGTGAATTTTATAAGGCAGTGTGGCACATTGTTGGGCCAAATCTCTAACAAGTTTATCAGGAAGCCTTGCAATTGCAATCCCTTCAAAATAGTATTAATAAAGGTAATATCAAATTCATCCCCAAGGTTGATAACCTGGAGCTAATAACCAACTGGCAGCCCATTACACTTCTAAATGTTTCTTATGAAATCTTGCAAAGGCTCTTGCTCTTTGGGTGGCTTATTTGCTCCCAAAAATTGTCCGACCTGAACAATCTGGTTTTTTCAAAGGCAATTTCAGTTTGGAAAATCTTATTGCTATTTGGGAAGGGTTGGAATGGGATCGCTCTTCTCTTCAGAAGTTATTTTTTCTCAAAATCAATTTTGAAAAAGCCTACGACTGTATAGAGTGGCCTTTCATTCTTTTCATGCTTAAAGCCTTGGGTTTTGGAGAATTCTTCCTCAATGTGGTTTGCACTCTTTTTGTTGATGCCTCATCTTGTCTCACTATTAATGGACACAAATATTATGTTGTTGGGTTATTTCGATTGATAAGGGAGAGCTTCCCTTTGGCTCTAGCTCTTTTTGTCATGGCTGCGATGCATTCGGTTACCTTCTTTCCAACAGAGCTGCTCAAGGGTGATTAAGAGGCATATACTTACCTAAATATCAATCTCGACTCATCAATGGCAACTTTTTGGATGACTCCTTTCTCACTCTAGTTGAATAGGAACAAAATGTGCAGGAGGTGCTTTCTTGTTTGGATATTTTTGTAAAGCGTCTGACTCTAAAGTTCAGTTTACAAAGTCATTGGGTTTCCGCCAAAGTCTCTAGCCTATGCCCAACTTGTTGATACCCTATCCCTAGTAATGGATTCAGAGAGGGGAATGATTCCACTTTTTGGGAATTCCTTTTCCTTTGACAATGATTCTTCCACCTTGTGGAAATTTGTGGTTGACTGAGTTGAGTAGAAAGTGCATAAATGGATCTCTCGTTCATTATCTTTCACCGGGAAATTCCAAGTTTGCACTTAAATTCTTGCTACCATTCAGGTCTATTACGCAGCATGTTGGTGTCCATCTCGAGCTTCCTTTGGAAATATGGATAAGGTCTTACGGTATTTTCTTTGGTCAAGCTATAAACATGGTAATTTTCATAGAGTTTCGTGGGAGGTTTGCACCCTTCCTAGGGAACAGGGTGGTATGGTTGTTATTGATATCTACAGGAAGAGTATTTCTCTATGCACTAAGTGGGTTGTTTGTTATATCCAGAAAACTAAGTTTGCAAAGTTTTATTATGACATTGTATTTCTTCAGGAGCACCATATGGTAAAAAATGCTAGAAAAACATAGGGTTCCATACTTTGTTAATTACTAAATTTCTAGTTAAAATACCTGACACCTTTGTGGTTAAAAGAATTTGGAAATAATTTGAGATGGTTAAACCCTTAATGCAATGGGTTAGTGATGGATTCAAAATAGGTCTCTCTTTCAACGAGCACAATCTATGGTGATCGCCCATTTTCTCTCCTAATGACCTCCCACTAGTAGAAAATCCCAACAATAATGTGGTGCGGTTAGCTCACAAAGGCATATCCACTATCTGAGATATGGTTTCCTCTTGAGTCTGGCTTCCTTAGTAGGCATTGAAACCGAAATAAAACCTTACTAATTCTGATCCTCCTTCAATTTTAGCTATAGATTCCTTTCTCCCTTATTTTATGCTTCAAAAATTGGGCCTTCAGCCACCCAAAGCTTGGTGGAAAGATTGGCGACGGAATGTGGACATCCCTTTGTTACAGTATAATTATGGAGTTATCTAATCTTGGTTATCTCCAACCTCGCTGACATTAGATAAGCTCAATACCATATGGTCATTGCATTCCTCTCATGTCACCTGGTTAAAGCATCTCCAATGAGCCTGGAACCGCCTATTTGATCTAAAGCTCAATTTATTTCTTTGGTGTTTGATTTATCAGGGGCTTCCATTAGGGGAAATATTAAGTCATATTAGCATTCCTAATCCTATTTGTAGCTATTATGGTCACCCAGGATCCTTCAAACATGTCTTTTTGTTTTGACATTGTGCTCAACATGTTTGGCATTGGATTCATTCCCTCTTTCGTCCATTTCACCCTGAATTTTTTTATTGGAAAGTTACTTTGTTTGGTGACCATGCTACTTGGCCCTCCTACATTGCCTCCATTTGGTATTTATTTTGTTCTGCTAGATTTTTTTCCAACTTTGGAAAGCTAGGAATATTTCCATATTTTAGCATTGTACTCTTTTTGTTGAGCTAACCATTAATGAAAAGATGGAAATCTTGTCTTCTTTTCATATGCAGATTCAGGCACAAGCACAAAAGGTGGTGTTGGAGTTTTCTATCTCCAGTAGTTGCTTGATCATTGAGGTAGTGCATCTTGTACCTTGAGTTGGGTTCCTGCAGATGATGATGATCGATGCCCCATGCCACCTCATGTACCTCCTAGATGTCATGGATGATCCCACAGTCACTTGAGAAGCACCAGGTCGTCTCCGCTGTCATCTCGCCCAAGGCCATTTTCCTTTGGTCCTAGATGGAGCCTACCGACGTGTGGCAAGGTGGTGGCTATCTCTTCTAACTCGGGCTCTCCGCCTAGTGGGGATTCCCAGTTTGGTGCCTCGCCACCCCCTGGGTGGGGAATAATGGTTCCGCTGAGTGTTTAGATGCCCAACCAGGATGGCTGGCTTCTCAATCCACCATCAGACAAGCCTCGATATCTCGACTTTCTTCCGCCACGAGATGATCCACCTCCTCCTCCAGGTGCCGCAGCTCCTTGTGCCTAATTCTAATATGTTATGATATAATTTTTGGTGTTTTCCTTTTGCCTGTTGGTTGTTGTTTGTAGCCCTAAGTGGCCATCTTTTGTTCACCCTAGTGGCTTGTGTTTTGTCTACCCATGTGGCATTTTCTCTCTTTTTTGAGGCTTTGAATACTGCCAACCCCCCTTACTATGTAACACTTTGTATTATTTTGTCTATAATTTAATATAAAGGTGGTTCCAATAGTAAAATAATAAAAGTTTCAAGGAACTTTTTAAGTATGAAACATCCAAAATTATTATTTAATGTAAATAAATAAAGTGAATATGTGAAATAATGTGTGAGGTAAAATACTCATGACCTTTAAAATAATATTCATTATAATTGGTGTTTGCTCAAGATAATATGCTTCAAACACGTTAAAAAGAAATCAAATAATTTTTTAATCTAATCAATTAGTAGATGATTAACAATAGATAAATATGAGATGAATGGAAAGAAAAAGGAGATTGTAAGTTTTATGACAGTAGGTTGTACCACAAAAAAATCATAATATATAAACATAATTATTAGAAAACATAAAATTACTGAAATGGGATATAATAATATTTGAATGGAAAAAACCTAAACTAGATATATTCATTGACCAAGTAAGATTCATTGACCTACTAAGTGTTTAAGTAAGAATTAGATGGGAGCCAGGCAGTTCCTATAAGCAAATTCGAGTCAATTTTTGTGTGTATCATATAACAAATAGAAGTTCTGCTGGTTATAATTTCAAAACATAATGTAACAGGCCTTGAATCGGTGACTTGTAAACCCATACTGCCAACCATTGCCCAATTTGGGTATTACTATTTGGGTACCCTTTTCTAAATCTCCTATTATATTCTAGGAAGATGTGAAATAAGGTGGTATACCATAGTATTTTGCATGCCCCGATTCCATCACCGTCATGGGTTTCTCCATGCTCTTGTACTGTGTTATAGGGGAGGAAATTGGGCTTTCTATTTGATAATAATTTAGGACGCATTGATTATTCGAATTTAGGGGGAACTAGGTCCAATGGGGATGAAATTCAGGGCTAGTTGGATGTCAAACCAAGAAACATATGCAGTAGCATCAAATTGTGATGGACTATGGAAAAACCATTAAGGGAAAAAGATTTGGTGAAATATACAAAAAATTTAGATTTGGTAAATATCACGGTCACTCTTGAACATGATTTATGAAAGGGAGGCTTGTAAAATGGTCTTCGGAGGGGCGAGGCGATTTTGATGTTGTTTCTTGTGATATGGTTTTATTTTTTATTTCAAAGGATTCTCAATGGGATATTATCCTAAGAATCCTTTCTTTTGTTCTTAATAATCTTCCAGCTGCTATTATTTATCCTCCTTTGCCATGAATCCTCCTGATGTTGTTGTTTCTCCTCCTCTGACATAATCTCTTTCTAAGAGCTATACCAAAGCCTCAATATTTTAAAAAAATCTATAGTTTTCATACGGAAACAGATGTAACAAAAACGATTCATTTCAATATTTAAAATATTTGAGACTGCAAAATTTATAATTATATTCTTATTTTGAAATCCTAAGTGACAGGAATTGAAAAGATAATATAAATAAACAATAAATATTAACAAATTAAGATGAAAACCAAGGCTACAGATAAGAGAATTTAAAAATAAAATTACAAAGAGGAGACAATGGTGATGAGGAGGGAAGTTACAAAGTAATCACATTTTAGAAAGGCCTATTGGCCAAACATGTTATCGATTGTTTTGTTCTACACATATTTATATGATGAGACTAAACAAATAACAACTAATTGAAAGATGAAAAACAGAATTTTGAGTAAAACTCTTGTAATTCTCCTTAATCTCTTGAATCTTAATTACATAAGAGGTATTCTTATACAAATTCCAAAATACTTCTAATTAAACTAAAATTCTAATTCAAAATTGAGAAGACTTACTATTTTTAGTAAAACTTACTATTTATAAAAACAATTATTTTTAGTAAGCTGTTTTAGATCCTATAAATGTTGATGCATTATCTATGTGTCTAAATTAGTTCATTAATTGAGTTTCAAATGAAGTCAGTATCATAGTTACAAACATACATTATTTTTAAATTCTAGAAAAAACTAAAAATAAACTCAAACATAATTTTTGGGCTCTAAATGGATGTTTTTGGCCTCCAAAACTTTTTGAAACATGCTATAAGCCATTAATTAATCATGGTGTAGACATTTTTGAGAACTTTAAGTCAAAACGAAGTCATTTCAATTCCATGATAAAAAATTATGGCCTCCACAAAACAAGCCACATAAATCCTCACCATAAACTATGATATTAATGTTAGGCCTATAATGGAGTATTTTACTTGTTATAAAAAATTATTTATTAATAACAATATCTAATCTTTACATATGATTTTTTAGAATAATGTTTTTAATTATTTTATTTGTATAGTGAATATGTGATAAATTAATTCTAATTTTAAATTATGATTAAATTTTTAACTATATTGCAATTTTTTTATAACAAATATTTTCTTCATTTATTTTATCTGTAATTGTTTTAATTAATATCATATTATTATAAATTAAATATTTTGTATATATATAATCCACTCAACATATATATTATATAAATTAATGAAAATCAATTTGGAATGTTCAAAACATAAATGTTAAAATTACAAAATAAATCCCAATACAATAATTTTAGGACAAGCTAGATATAGTGTATACATTAGCAAAGCACACAACAACAAATGTTTTACTTGGGTTTTAATTCCTCAACTCATCAGAGTTAAAGTCCTCTTAGTCGTTGTGAGGTGCCACGAGGTTGGTTCTATGTTAGCTCACCCATTAAATTAGGATTGCACTATACATATGTTGGGGGAAAGTTAAAGATATGGAAATAGAGTATTTGAGTAAATCTTTGGTATGATTACACCATAAACATGTTGAACGAAATGAATATATGTAAAGAAAGAGTTTATCAAAAAATACATGTGTATGATTTTTAACATGCTCATTAGTATCCCATTGACATTCTTAATGAAGATTATTGAGAAATTACTACTACACAAGGCTATGACTAAGCCTAGCATTAGTTGAAGCCTAATGAGAAAAACTATAGTGTAACTAGTGTGAAACAAAGAATATATGTTGATATAGATGTTAAATAATTAGAAAGTCTTCTTTGATAACCCAATTCCTTGGGTAGAATAAGTGTTTTAGAAAACATGCGATATGAAAATAATTAATTTGACCAATTAAAGATATTTCAAAGTGACGATGATAGTGAACCAACATCCAAGCTTGAGAATGATCCTTGAGCCTCACCATAAAAGGTTGCCACACACTTTATCAAAAAAGAAGCAAGTGAATGAAATTGATGTTTTGAAAAACATTCAATTTTTCTGATAAAAGATTGAATATGCTTTTCAATAATGATATTGTCTAATATTTTTAACAATATAATTTCCAAAAGGATGATGGAAAATGTTAGATAATCTAGGTTTATATTGGAGAATTTCAATTTTTTTAAAGTATCCACATGCTTATCCACAAACCTATTTTTTGCATATCATACAATCATTACATTATAGGAAACCACATCTCTGTGATGTGTTTCTTTCAAAAGATTAAAATTATATTGAAAAAATAACATTTTGTGCATATTCTCTAATCATAACATTCCATGAAATTTGATTTCTTTGGTGCATTTTGTAAAATAATTCATGCACATATTCCAAACTATCGCACTTAATATCCATGTTGAAATGCTTATTTTGAACAATGAGCGTGTAACATAGTTAATTTTATAAAAAAATATTAACTACCTTCATTGAAAATGATTGAATGCATAATAATAGTAGTTTCATGTAACATTGGTTCCATCTACTATGCCTAGTCAATGGCCATAGAGCATGTGTTTGGATATGCATTTATCATGCTCTATGTGCAATAAACAAAAGTAAAACATGAGATTTAAAAAACATTGAAGTTACCGGGAAAATTAATAGAAGAACATGTAGATATGGTGGCCTTCAACACAATTTCATTATTATCGATTGAGTTCTATTAGCATTTTTATTAAGATGAGAAAAATAAATACAACATATGAAATCCATATCTTTGGACTCTCAAATTTCTTGTTAAGAAATTTATACATTGAAATATTTCATATATATTTAACATTTTTATATAAACTAAGAAACCTACAAATCAATCCATTTTAGAAATGATAGGTAATATCCAACCTACAATACTTGCATAGAAAATAAATTGTCTTCTATCATATGTTTGATGTTCTCTGCTTATTCAAAATCTTCCAAATAAATAGTAAGACATAACAATATGTTTTAGAAAACATGCGCACAAAATGTTAATGAAAAGAGATCAAAAGAATGATTTCATATTGATTGAGGTGCCTGTTCACACAAAACACAAGCAATAATGATTGAGAATAGAATTTTTCCTCTCCACATGCTTGTTTGAAATATAACAATATATTTTTCTAAAAATGAAATATTATTAAAGCATATAACCGATCTTCTATTATTAAACCTTATGTAGGATATGTTTAGACAACATAAAAGTCCAAATCCCTATTTTTGTTTATTTTTCATATTAGATTCAGTGTTTCTTGACGATTCCAAGATGACTAATGATTAAGAACAATGAAACAAAACAATTAAACAATAAATTAAAAAAACATTATTTATGTGGAGAAGATATAACAATTACGAAGAACTTTCGTTTATAAACACTTATCAACAAAATATAGAGTATATTTTCACTTCCTTATAAATATTTAAATGTGTGTAAAACCTTAGCTGCACAACATTTAATGCATCCTATAACCACAATTAGTATTTTACCCCGAAGGAAAAAACAAATATAAATAATAGGGATCAATGTTGAGGGTCCTCATTACCAAAATAGAGATTGATAAACAAGTTTTATAGAATCTTGTTTTCATATGAGATAAAATGAATTAATTTATAGAATCTTGTTTTAGATATTGTTTTTAGTTGAACAAATTTGTGTCTTCTTTCAAGTAAAATTTTGGAAATTTTACTTAAATTTGATATGACGTTGGGAACAATCAAATATGGTTGCTTCTTCTTTGAATATATCAGTCTCATTTTCCATTTATTAATCTATAAAAAAAAAAAATTTAAAAACATGACATGTGGTTTCACACTGTAACAAATATTTCCATTTCATCATCAAATGAAACTCGCATTACATAAAATGAATAGGAAAAATAAAAAATGAGAAAAGTAACAATTAAGAAGTAAGATAGAATAAAATTTTAAGAGATGGGGAAAAAATTACAAGTCCTATATCCTTTATTATCGCACTAATAATTTTTGATGAAAAAGATATTATATTATATTAATTCAATATGATACAAAATAACTTTCAAAAAAGTAGGTGGTATGAGAGCATGCCCCAAAACTACAAACAAAGCTAGGCCAAACCTAGAGGAGCGAGAAAAAACTAGGCCAAGCCTATGAGATCAGAATTTCTAGGTAGCGCCTAGAAGCATACAAAAAACAAGTCAACCTGCAATAGAAAACATGCCCGAAGTGGGAGGATCATGATCATTCGGCCAACTCAGGTCAGGTAGATCATTGCCAGCATTCGGGAGATCCCTGCCATTAGGATTTTCTTCTTCCAGGTCCGCCTCTCCACGAATGGGCATGGTGAGGTTGAGATGAGGAAATTTTTCGGAAGACGGTGGCGGTGGGCGCAGATTCCATCCATCAGCAGTGTGTTGTGCAGAGGCAACAAGAGAGCCCCACCCATGTTGGCAAGTGAAAACCCTAGCCCTGTTGGCAAGCTGGTGAAGGACTCATGTGTTGGTGAGATCATGGTGACCCCCGACCACATTGGGATGTTGGAGAGTAACTTTTATAGTGAGGAGGGCCCAGGGAGTGCCGAACCCGGCTAAAAGCACGTTGTTACGAACAGGTATGTCAACCACCACGGCTAGGGAGGCAGGGAGCACCTAGTTAAAGATGGTGGCACATGGGCAACATTACATGGGGCTTCCCCCCAATGTCATAGTACAGTTTGGAGGTGACCCACCTCTAGCATGAATTTGTTTTCCTAGACTTGTATCTACAACAGTACATTAGAGATCACCATAGATTTGTTATAAATGGAAAAATACTTGATCAATTGCAAAATTAGCAAAGAAAAAAATCATTTCTTTCTTTCGATATCCAAAAAATAATTTCCCCGATCTAAAAACATGTCAAATCTAGGTGAACATAGGCAGAAGCTTGGGATTTTGCCCAAAAATGATATGCCACTAGGTAAAGCAATGCGGTCTTAGCAGAAAGAAAAATGAATGAATCCAATTCCAGGCAAGCTGAGCTTTCAGACAAAACCAAAAAAATGCAGAATAGTTTGCAAATGGCCGCAAAATGGGCATTTGGGAGTCGGGACCCTAATTTGAACAAGACAATCCTTGATAAGGAGACGAATTTGGTGCAAAATGCACCAGAGAAAGTGGGCAATCTTGGGCTCCACACAGATAGTCCAAATAGTTGCAAATTGCCTACTCCATGCGGATGGAGTGGATTGAATTCCCCATTGCTGTTGAGTTTATCCACCATGGGAAGATGAGGTGAAAGCCAACGGTAGCCTTTACTCGCTAAGTAATTGTGAAATGGAGTATCTCGCATACCATTTCTAGTCCGTCCACTAAGGGCGAGAGGAATGCAGAGAAATTTTGTGCAACATGTGGTCAGGGACCAAGCTAAGCACTATATTATAAGTATCATGGTCCTGGTTAGAAATCCAAAAATGAGTTTTAGTTTTTGGCTAAGAGAGCCAGGATTGCGCTTGTTTGTAGACTAAGTCTTCAATGGTGTGATTTCCATGTTTGAAAATTTTGATTGCAGAGATTCCAAGAGCTTCTACCAAACACTTATCATGTGCTTGAAAAATCGGTGACTACCAGATGGATTAATGATTAACAAAAATCCCATTATGAAATACGTCACCTTTCCATAGGAGCCATGGTTTGATGTGTTCCCATTCTTTCCTAATACTCTTAAGCACAAAAGTGCTAATTAATTTGACAGGTATTGCGGTTATGAGAAAATTGATAAACCCCAATTCTTTCCATGTAGGGTGGCCATAAGGTGAGCCTTCTTCAATATTGTGTCGTATGAGAACTTTCCAGGATTCTTGCCAATGATGCTTCTAACAATCCATTTCACACAAAGTTATTGCCCTTGATATTGAATGTCAATAAGGCCAAGCCCCCCAGAGTTGCGGGGAAGGCAACATATCTCCTAGGCCACATGATGAAATCCTCTACCTGTAGCGGCGTTAGCCCATAAAAAGACTTTGAGAAACTTTTCTAGCTTCGAATAGAGGCTTTGGAAGGAACCCAACACGACGAGTAATACACGTGTGTGGCCGTAAGAACTTTGGAACATATTTGGAATTTCCCAGCCAATGATAAAGATCGGTAATCCAATAATTTATAAATTCACCTCCATACAGATCTGATGTTGCAATGTATACTCTTCCTCCACACACCTCCACAGTTAAATTTCCCTCTACCGCCAACCTTGCTTCATCCACGCATGCATTTTTTTCATGCTAGGGTCATTGGCTAAATTTTTGATACAAGTTCCTTTCTTCCAAATTTCTCCACGTATGCAGAGCCACTCCCACACAGTCACTTGGTTCAAAGAACAATTGATTTGAAGCCACGCAACCTATTTGAAGTAAGTCACAAGAGGCACCATTTCTTGGTTACATAGGTTAATTTCCTTGTTTTTCACTTACCAGACAGGTCACCTTTGGACATGTATAAACAAGATTAAAAGAAAGTGCAGGTCGTTGGCTAAGGACGCCACACACGTCAAAAATTTAATGAACACAAACATAGTTTCCAATTCTACAGGTTTTGAAAATTGATACCCCATGCTTTGCACACAAAAATTCAAACTTGTCTGGTTGTTTCTATGAATGCATATTATTAAGTACATGTTCTACGGAAGAAGAACAGTCACTCTAGATGCTTCTACCAAAATAAAACAGCAAGCTACAACTCCAAGTTTTCAAAATAATTCCTTTTTCCACTACTAGGGAAATAGATCACATGTGCGATAAAATATTAGGAGTCTCTTCTTTCATGTTTGTGTCGAAATAAAACTTTTGCACAAGTCCTCAATTCTAAACCAAGTATATAGAACTTAAAAACTCATACAAAGAAAAACCAACAATTTAACTTACAAACTTTGAACACAGAGACTATGTGAGATCCCAAATCTCCGATGTAGTGAATGAGTCTCAACATACCTTTATATAGGAATGCGAGAGGCTTTTCACCGGATCAAAGGGCAACCTAGAGACCGGAAACTAGTAACCTAGGTGAACAAGAAGATTCCCACTAAGGAAAAGTAGGAAAAGATAATTGAGTACACGCCACTCAATTTAACACCTTTAGTAAGTGGGGAGGTCCACCATGCTTTCGACATGACTTAAAGCAGAGTCATATCTAACTTTATTTAAAGATGGCAACAAGCCTGCCATCATAGCTTTTATGGACTATAGAGGACACTGGGACCATCATCATCATCAGATGAGCTGGAAGATTCTTCCCACTCTTGTCTTTCCGCAAAGTAGATATCACGAGTATTCCTTTCATACCATAATCTGGATATGGATGCAGTTCCATCAGTATCGCGATTGAGGTGTCTTCTTGTCGAGAAAAAGATAGTGGTCAGGAATCCTTAGGAATTGACCAGGTGTAGGAGGTGGCACATTCATCGTATGATGGAGGAAGATCTTTCTCCAAAGTTGTCCATTAGGATTAGCATGATGTCCCTGTTCAGGATTAGTCCTAACATAATAGAAGACCTTTACATACCATGGAATTTTACAATTTATCAAAATATTTCTAACAAAGTGTCAGGATCTATATTTAACAATGGACTATTAGAAAGCTTTGTAGGCAGAAATCTGGAAAGAAAATACTTAAAATGATTTGCGATATACTACCTATCTCCAGGAGTACTAGGCCGGTTCCATGCATCATTCTCCAGAGGATGTCCTTCAGGCCAAAGTCTGGAAAATTCAAATCTCCAGAGAGTATTAGGTCTTGGGACCAATTGCCTTAACCGACGCCCTTCAATAGGAATATCATTAGCAAGTGGCTCTACATATCTGAAGTGTCTCCACTGCCATTGTAAAGTGCATAATACTATTGGATCTTACCTGGAGTGGAACTCTGTTGTTGGAATTTCTGGATCAACAAATCTGCATGCTACCTCTGTAGTTTGATAAGGAGAAACTGAAATAATTCCCCGAGAGAGAAGCAAATGTTGAGCTTCATAAGACATCTCATTATCATTTCTTTTGAGTGATTCAGATAATTCTGACAGGTAGCAATATTCCAGATGCATTCAACAAATTCATGAGACACCTGAGTAATATTCACTTTCTTTGAATGATTTAGTTCTCTGCTGGCAAAATCAGCAAGAGAATTTTCTTTTCCTTTAATGTGTTTGACTTCAAAGCTGAAATTATCGAACCACATACCCCAACACTGCAACCTATTGAATGCAGTCTTATTGGCAGGGTCACCATTACTCAATCTAGCCTTAAAATCTTTCAAGTCGGAGTGAAGAATAAAATGTTCATTCTGAATGAAAAACAAGAAAGCTTTGATGGCTTTCTTGGCAGCTAAAATCTCCTTATGAGTAGAATGATACTTTAATTCAGAACCTTGGAAGGAGCCAGATGCGTATCTACAAATCTTCTCTTTACCATTTTTATTTTTTCTTTTAAGATAGCTCCCCAGTAATGTTCACTAGCATCTGTTTCAATTATCTTCAATCCTTGACCAGGCAAGGACATAGTAGGAAGATTCAAAACTTGTTTCTTTATTCTTTTAACGGCCTGAGTCATCTCTTCAGACTAGGCAGGGGCATTCTTCTTCAATCTCCTATTGAGAAGAATTCTATCAGCAGCTATATCTTTGTAAAAACCAGCAACATAGTTAACACATCCCAAAAATCTCTGCAGTTGCTCTTTTTCCATTATTTGATCTAGGAATTCTTGAATCTTGGACACTATATGACCTTGCATTTCTATAGATCCATCTTTGATCTTAATTCCTAGGAAATTCATTTCATCCTTGAAAATTTCCATTTTAGTGGGAGACAAACATAAACCATTATGATAGACTGTCTCATAAAACTTTTCAAGGTGATCTATATGATCTTTTGGTGACTTAGAGAAGATTAGTATATCATCAATATATACTATCAAAAATTCAGATAACTCACCAAAGATTGAATCCATTTTCTTCTGGAAGATGGAAGGTGCAGTTTTCAGACCAAAAGGAAGGACTTTCCATTCATACTGTCCTCCTGGTACAACAAATGCAGTCTTGAATGTGTCTTCAGGCTTTAGAAAGATCTTCCAAAAACCACTTTTCAAATCAAATTTACTATATACTTTAGAACCTTTGATTCGGGCTAATCAGATCATCTTTGGCAGGGATTGGATGTTGGACTGCTGTAACAAACTTGTTCAAAGGCTTATAATCCACGACAAGCCTTTTCTTTTTCTAAGCTGCTCACTTCTTTTATTGACATAAAATGCAGCACAAGCCCAGGGAGAGTTAGATTCTTTTATAAATCCTCCTTGAAGTAATTTCTTTATCTCTTCTTGGCATTCTTTCCTTTCAGAGGGAATCATACCCCTGTGATGAGCTTTGAACTTAGGAATGACCTCATTCCCTTTGTCATCTTTCACAAGCTGCAAATCAAGTGAACAAACATGCTTTCTTCTAGCTATGAAAGCATGAGGATTATCAGAACAAAGATTATTTTTAATCTTTGTTATAATATCATCTATATTACTTTTACACAGAGCAATTGACTTATGAATCCATTCATGGTTGGATTCTTTCTTAGACTCTGGTAGAGGGTGATAGTTCTAAATGAGTACTTTCTTGGGATTTGAACATTTGGATTGAACAAAGATATAAAATCTTTGTTAAGGCTAAAAGTACCACATTCTTGTAAGGCATCAACTCCTATTAGACAAGTCATATGAGAGCATATCATGTTGATAGAACTGTAATGTTCTCTCATAACCTTCTATTCTAATAGGGACATAGGTTGTAAACCTAGAAATGACTTCTTTTTTATCAAAATTTATTTTGAGATATGTCTCAATCCAACAGTCAGGAGGTATAGCCTTGGATCTTAGCAAACTAATATCAGCTCCAGTATCAATCATAGCATCAATGGAATATGGCTTGATATTGGGAATGCAAAATGTGATTGTAATAAAAGGATTTTGGGCTCCTTTTATTGTACATACCTTTGTGTTGGGTTCTTTGGTGAGACTGATGCTTCTGCATCTTGATGTAGAATCTGCTGGTAGGCTTCTTCAAAATCTTCTTCGCCTTCAGCTTCTTTCTTGTCTCTGTTTTCTTCTTCAATGAGATACTTATACTCATTGGTGGCTTTTGCAATAACCTTATGGAGAAACTCTATTTTGTTTCTTCTCCATGTCTTCATGGTTTCAGGATCAGGAATCATAATATCAGTACTAGGAGTAGTAGGTACCTGAAACTCTTCTTCTGGATTTTCTTCAGGAAATAAGAATGGGAAACTTCTCCTTGGAGGAGAATATCTTCCACCTCTTCCATGACCTCTTCCTCTGTAAGGAGTCTGTCTCTGCCGGACACGTCCTTGAAATGGAGGCCTTGAAGGGACTGATGATCTTTCCTGAGAATACCATTTTTGCTTCTCTTCTTCTTCTTCTTTTCTTTCTTTGAACTCTTGTTCAGATCTTAGTTGTTGAGAATATTTTCTTTCTAATTCTCTAACCTTTTGTGACAGAAATATCTTCTTTGTAGTGTCCCAGGGGGGACAATCTTCAAATTCACTCTGTCTTAGTTCTAATTGCTTGAGAAGAAGTTCAGAAGATAAGGGCATCATTGGATGAGGAAAACTTGCAATCATATTTACAAATGATGGTAAAGAACTATATCCTGAATCAGTGCTATCTGAATCAGTATCTGAATGTTGAACAACATTTACTTGAAATTATTCACTGGAAGAATTATATGAAATATCTGAAGAGTAATTATCAGATTCACTAATCAAACAATATTCTTTATCAGTAATACCCTTGGCGGCAAGAGTATTAATTTTAGCTTTTCCTTTATCTGTTTCCTTTTGTGGGCACTCATTTGCATAGTGCTTCCCTTTATAGATAAAGCATGTAGGAATAAAATTTTCCTTCTACCCATATACTTCTTTTTTCTGAAGTATGATTTTTTATATGGGGCTTTATTCTCAAAAGAATCTTTATTTCTTTTCTTGAACTTGTTTTATTTTCTATATTTACTACAGATGTAAATTGACACCTATCAAGTCCATGTATTTCTTCCTTTTTCCATCGCCAAATAACAAAAAGTAAAGTTTGAAGTAAGCCCCACTGTGGGTGCCAATAGCAAAGAACAGAGAAAGTCAAAATTACACACAGGTCGCCCATTGAAGGTGTTGCCTACAGTAAGAGAAAAATAGTTTGAAACTACCACCAAACTAGACGCAGGTTTGCTGGGAAGACAGTTACTCTGATACCAATGTCACAAAATAATGAATATTAAATTACATTAGATGATATTAGTCTCAACATTACATGTTTCAGGGAGAGAAGACCAAATGTTTTGGAAATTTTATGATCAAAAGTCAATGGAAATTGAAACACTAAGGTGGTCGTATACAATGTAAACAATGAATAGTCCAACGAGATTATTCAAAATTTCAAGGGATATTTAATACTTTACATTATTTCATACCATTAATTATGATGTTTTTAAAACAATATTGAGTGTAATACAAATATGTTGCAGTTGTGGGCTTTAATAAGGTGAAGGTGGCAAGGAATATGCAGTTATGAGTAAAATTTTGAAGGAGAAAAAAAAATTAGTATAAATTAACTTTTAAGTTAACAAATAAATTCACAAGTTCTTCATTTATGTGCATAAAGGTTGACTTATGATATTTAATAGAAGAATTTTTTTTATTGTGAACAAGTTTGTCCCTATAAATGAATGTTACCACTTGTAATTATATGTACACTATAGTACTAATGAAAATGATGTTGACATTTTAATGTTGTAAGAGGGCTCTTTTTTAGATAAGGGTAAGGGGGATTTTTCGAGTGGGACCCTACCTACAAAAAAAAGGGTCATATACCTAGATAAAACATGAAGCCTAAAAAGATCAAACTAGAAAAGTAGCCCAACTGTAAAACACAAACAGTTGCCCCATAACATACAAACAAACAGAAACAGGAAAGATGACAAGGACTACAAAAATCAAACATGAAGCACAAGTTATTCAAAATTATTTAAACTTAGATTTTAGATATACCAAATTCCAGCCATCTTCCTCAACAAGATTCATGTGATCCTCATGCATTCCAAAGGTCATTGTAATGTAATCTTTATATCTAAGACCTTCCGAGAAAAATTCAATATTTTGAGAGATTCAAGATCAATCGGAATGGGAGTCATCTTTTTCCTAGACATCTTGTGTAACATGGTGTCATTTTCAGAATCTTTCTCTTCAATGTCCTAAATAATTTCATTTTTTCCCTTTGAGAATAGATGTTCCTCCACACAAGATTTCAACCTTTTCTCCTCAAATCAATCTTATTTGAGGGGCCCCTCAGTTTAAAATCCTACCAGAGAGCTATGCTTATATAAGGGGATGTAATAACCATCATTAACACTTTTCTAGGGGATCCATCCACACCACAAACTTCTAAACCCATCCAAAATGACGTATCAAGAGAAGAAGAAAAGGATGGATTACCCCCTAAACAATCACCCATCCATTTACAATGTTGGTACCATGTCAAAAATAACCTGGTAGAATGGATAATACCATCCCCTACATCTGCATAGAGTATAAAGTGGTGCAGAAGTTTACCAATTTAAATTGCTTTGATTGTCAATTTATTTTCTTTTTTTAGTGGATTAATTTTTATATCATTTAATATTTAAATTGGTTTTGATTTATCTCTTTTTTGATGAATGTAAATTCCAAACAGAAGTATGTTCTCAACACTTGGAATGCAATTTCATACCTCTCAACATTCAACTCATCCTCCTTAAAAAAATCAGGCCTTTAAAATTAATTAATCTGAGCTAAATATGCAAAAACACGAGTGTCATTTGGTGGGATGCCTTCCAAATTTTCTGCTAAATTTTTCTCTCTTCTCATAAATCCAATTGAACTAATTATTTTTTCAACTTGTAGGGGACCTCTAGACAGGCTTCTCTTTAAAATCTTAGAATTTTTCACTGGATAAATTGCGAGTTTGATCAAAATTTCAATTTCATGCCCTAGTTCGCAACTTTGGTAGACTGTGTCAAAACAAAGACACAAAAACAACTAATTCTTTGTCAAATTCGATTTATTTTTCCAATTTCTAATCATAGAGGATCAATTGAATGGTGAAAAAACTTTCACAGCCTATAAATTCGTAAACACAATCTCAAAAATTCCTATGTAAGTCGATTTACAACAGCTCTGTGAACTGTAATTTATTGGATTGGTGCTTGAAATAAATATTTACATGAAAACGCTATATATAATATTAACAACTCTCAAAAAATAGTACTCCATTTTTTTATTCTATCAAAAACCAAACTTATCCATACTCTTCCACGAGCTTCCAGTTGGAATAATTTAATATATCATCCTCAAATGCATTCTCTCCCTCATGGATCTCTATCAAATATGACTAAACTAAGACATCAGTTTAACAGCTCTTCCAAGAATCATGCAATAACTTTACCAATGTACTAGATACACTCCTAAAATCACTCCGTGGCTCATACCAAATAACTCTTGCACCATATCCATGATCTTCATGGCTTTATTTATCCAAATACATGTTTATTTATTTCATGAGAGCCACCCATTAAAAAATAATTTGAATACAAATAGTTATGGGAAAATAAACTACACTACACTTTTAAACCAATTAATTACCTGGACATTTAACTAGCATAGATGTGATTAACAAAAAAATAAGATCTAATAGACCTAAATGATGTATTAGGGTATTAATATTAATCTAAGTAGGAGGGCTAAAACGTTGTATAACTGAACTAAAACATTATGAAATAATTGTAATTAAATATTCTAAGTGAAATTAAACCCTAAGTATGCAAGAGAAGGGGAGAAAGTGGTGTACCTGATTGAGGAAGACCTTTGCAGGTTGTCACAGGTCTAATCAGAGAATCTCTGGTGAATCTAAGATTTTGAGGGACTTGGGAGTGTACTGGAGTGCCCTGGAGCACCCTAGTACGTAATCCTGGGAGCTCTTAACACTGTAAAAGCTCACAACCTAAGTTCAGCAAAGTGTCTGTCACAACTTGGTCTGAAACCTTTCCCATTTGTCACACTGAATCTGTCGGATGAACTGGAAACTGACCTGCAATGCAAAGAGAATTATCAAACCCTAAAAAAATATGTAAATGAATGGGTCGAGAATAACCTCAGCCACCAAACTAGTGGACTTATCACTTTGAGCGATGCACTACATTGTGGACCCCGATGTAGCTGCGGTGCATGTGTGTGTGTTTTGCCCGGGTTCTCTTGTGTCATCGCACTTTGTGAAGTAGCGAGAAATAGTAACTATATAAAATGTAAATAGAATGTGTGCATGGAATAGAATAGAATCCCTTCCCCTATGAAGTGTGTGTGATGCAGATATTCCTAGCCTTGATGGATAGTGGTGTGTGGATGTAATGGATGCAATGGATGCAGCTCTAATGGAGTGATAGATAGTAGTGACGCTAGGTCCCTCTTATGGTCTTACAAGCTTTATATTTATAGGGCTCTCAAGTTTAATTTCCCAATTAATCCTGAAAAGGTCGATTTGGGAAAGGATAAAGACAACAAATAGATAGAAAATCCCCAAAAGAAAGTGGGAAGAGGATGTGCATAGACTGGGGCACCCAGAAGTGGGACCGGGGCATCCTAGGGTGCCCCAGTACAGGCTGGGGCACCCTGAATTTGGGCTAGAATGACGGGGAAGTTGTGAAATGGGTAGGTATGTGGTGGAAAATACACGGGAAGTACAAAATAAAATATAAAATAAAGATGGCAAAAAGGTGGGATTAATTAGTAATTTTACCACTTGATAACCTTCTAAAATGTAATATAAGAACGGGCTAAAATATGTGTAAAGTGTATAATTTTGTGTCTACATTTTCCCCCACTTTATGTTGGTGAGTGAAAAGATCGGTAACATAAAGTAAACAGAGATGCGTACCTGAAATCCATGTAGAGTGTAGAAGAAAATGTGTCGATGGACTAGACTCAAGCATCGAATGACAAAAGAAAAAATATGGAGGAGCGTGGATTCTAAAAGATGAAAAATGCACATAAAAAGTGATGAGAGTGAACCTAGGATGGAACGCGTGTATTGTTGTTGTTGTGTGGAGTGTGCCTGCATGGTTAGTATGGAAAGTACCACCGCAAAGTGTGTTGTTGTTGTCATTCATTGTTTTTTTTGTTATTATTGTTGCCCCCAAATTTGACTTCTTTTTTCTCATATGGCGGACATGCAAGGAGAAAATGATCGAGTAGTCTAATATGTATGTATGTAAAAATGTTGTGTACAATACGCTAGAAAAAGTGTAAAAGTAACATGTGCACTTGATCCATGTTGATAAAAATGGTGTATAAGTATATCATGTACTGTCATGATTTTTTCGGGTGATCTCATGCCACTTTGGCTGAAGAAGTGTAGAGAGGAAATGCTCTTTGTCCTCCAACTCTAACCGTTTCTGCTGAAATTTGTTTAAGGGATATTTTTACTACGTTGGTTTTTTAGGCGATCAAATGCCACTGGAAGGAGAAGTGTAGAGAGGCACACCCACTGTAACCCCTAAGCCTATAACTACTTCATAGAATTTCCGAAGGACACCATGTCCTGTTATGGCCATTGTTTATGGAGTTCGTAGACTAGTCTGAACTCGCTTGATGTGTCTGAACCTAGTATAAATATGTTGTGTTAGTAGAAAACCCACAATGATGCCCCCCTCTTTGGGGGCACATGCGATGACCCAAAAAGGAGAATGTGGCCCCAAAAGAGGAGCAATTGTACTATGACCTATAACCAACTCAACCCTGTAGGGGGAAAGGAAAATGATTGGTAGATACCAAGGCGCACACAAAAGGGGATGGCTAGCCAAAACAAGTGTTAGTATGCAAGTACATGCATGTAATAAGTGTAAAAACACAAATAGTGTAGAAAAACTACCAAGCACAGTAGTGTAAACACGTAAGAAACAACAAGAAGACCGCACAAAGTAGGTTACAAACAAGGGACATCACTCACGATGTCGCAAGACACACAAGGCCGTCATGGCCGCAAACAACAGACATTTGTGGACACAAGAAAAGGGCAAAGCTTGCATATAATATCTAACAAAGTAGACAAGTAGAAACAAACAAGTAGTCATGGAAACATGTAATCCTGCAAAATAAGTGTTGTACATGGAACACCCATTAGCATGCTAGAATGATAACCGATATGTCAAAAATTTTATAAGCAAGTAGTAAAAGATGTTAAGTACAAAATGAAACAATAACACATGTATGAGTCAAATGTGGATGCCCCCAATGACTAGTATAGTAAGGGTAGAAGGTAGGAATCCATGTCACATGTAGATTCCTATATCTGTGTTCACACTAAATAAAGAGGTGAATCCACATGTGTGTATGATAGTGACATATCTGAAATCAAGATAACATGTGTAGCAAAGTGACCATGCAAAACACTAGTAAGAAAAATTAAATGCACCCAAGACAATGCAATATGTTGTGGATGGATGAAATGGAATGCAAGATGGAATGATATGGGTGTTGTGCCCCCCAAGTGTATGGAATTTTATGTAATCAGGTTCATTTTGTTTGCACCCTCAACAGTCAAAAAATGAACCATAAATGAGAGTGTATCATCGGGAAATGGTCGAGTAGTGTAGGTTGTGTCTAGCGCATTACGAGGAGTGTGTGTATGTAATGGTGATGAAATGCGACATGGGGAGAAGGTGTGCATGGACCCTATAGCATAAGCGTATACCTCTACATTTTTTAATAGATGAGTGATGATTCAGCCCTAAGTGTATATCACTATGGGATGAGTGGTAGTAAGTGATGAAGTCTTTGATTGTATAGAAAATCTACATCAACCATATAACGAAGCATATATCATGACTTGTTGAATGGGTGAGTGATTATTTATCCCTAAACATATATCATTGTATGATGGAAGAATAATGTGACGATTTAGTGTATAGCGTATGTCACTATGAGATGCATGATGAGGGTGTATGAAGCATATAGTAGTATGCAGTGGATATCGGAAGGTGGTGATTTAGCACTAAACATATACCACTACGTGATGAGTAGGAATGAGGTGGTGATTTAGCCTAAAGTGTATACCACTAAGTGATGAGTAGGATATATAATGATGTAATGGAATGACTTAGAATAAGATGATAGAATATGTGATGATAGGGTGTAAGATGATAATGAGAAATGGGTGAAGAGAGTGGTGATTTAGCCTAATGCGTATACCACGAAGAGATGATAGGATGAAGTGAAATGCGATGTTGCATATATGATAAACTTAAATGGGAATGATGTTTACGGAGTGGTGATTTAACCGAGGGTGTATACCACTATGATAAGTGATAATGGAAGGTGTGTGGTGATATAGCTTAGAGTGTTGGTCACTAGTCCGGTGAATGTGGCATGATTACATATCACATGTAAGGAAGGTTTATTTGATTGGTAAACCCTCGACAGTCGATTATAGATCGAGGAACTAAAGTTTGTCATAGGGTGGTGAGTGCAGTTCGTAGAACAATATAGTGCAACTGACCAAAGGGTGGATAGGATGTGTAAATACACGGGAAAATTTAGAAAGTGTGATGATAGGTATCGATAGAATATGCAATGGTGATATACAAGGCTAGACCCATAGATAATGTGACCTAGCGTAGATATAGAATGCATGGAATTAATATAAAACTAGACTCATATATGATGGTGACTAGTGTAGCATGTATGAGATAGATGATGTATAAATGACTAGTAGATGAAGTATGTATAGGATGATGTAAGGTTTTTGGTGTGTGGGGTGCACTTTCAAATGATAATCCCTCAACATTCCAATGTAAACCAAACACAAGAGTGCAAACATCAAGGGCTATAAATACCAAGGTGTAGGGTCCAAAATTCTACAACATGCAGTATAGAATGTATTATGGATGTAGGATGATATAAGTATGCAATAATAGAAAAAACGGGGGGTTAAATATTTGATGGAATATGCCCCCTCGCAACGTGCAAGATAATGTGTATGGTACTAGGTGAATCATAGAAAAAATGGGGGAAGGAGATCTTTATCATGCGGATAAAATTCAAATGGATCAGAATTGGCAACTTAGAAGACAATAGTATGAGGTTGATCGCGTAGTGAGCTAGTGAGAGACAAATGGTACATTCCCATAGCATATTCTTTGTTATTAAATGGAGGATGTGGACAACCGTGTGCATACCATTGAGTGAGATTGGGTGAGTGGCCAATAAATGAACTATTGCAAATGAAAATGCGGCCAAAGGGCATGGGAAATGAAATATTAGTGTGATTGGGGTCTAATTTACCTCTAGTATAAGTTAGTCAGGAATCCCCTAATGCGATTGAAGAAGAGAAAGGAGCCTGTGGTAGATAGACTAGAAGATCAAAGACACACAATCCATAGGTGGTAGTGATGGTGACAAAACCATAATAGATATGAGAGACGTGAGTAGAAGACTGAAGGTCTTGAAAAGTAAAGCCAAGTCGAGCTAGAATGGAAGGAGAACAGATGGTTTCATTACATGTGGGGTCAAATGGAACATGTTCCCAATAAGAGTTGTGAATGAAAAGTGTACATGTAAAAGGGGTGGGAGGTAATGATGAAGATGAAGAAGGAAGGATATCGTGTGTAGGTAAAACAGGTAGTGGATGTGGATCAATAGTGGTAGTAGGAGATAGTGTGGGAGAGATAGCATCTAGTAAAAAATAACGCCCTCAAGCAGTGGTAAATGTGGCTGATCATCCATAGGTTGAGGTTCATTAGTAGTATCAATGTGGGGCATAAGGATGTTAGTATGAGGGTCACGGACACAATACTAGAAGGGATCGTGATTGCGGAATATGGTATACTTGATACACTCATGCAATAATTTGACACAATGGTGGACTATAGACATAAAATCTTGCATGGCATGAAGTCATGACCTTCCGAGAAAATGATTATAGGAGATAGGAAAATCAATGACAAAGAAGATAGTAGGGAGAGTCTTAGGACCTACATTGAAAGGTAATGTAATGTGTCCTAGACACGGATGGACATTACCATCATAAGTACGAAGTGAGATGGAAGAAGGGCTAATGTCACGAATAGACAAACCTAAAGCCTGTAGAAAGGTCATAGAACAAAAATTGAGCTCCGACCCATTGTCGATTAGAGTACGCTTAATAGAAACATTATAAATATGGGAGATGATGTAAAGTGGTGGGTCATTTTCAAAAGGATGAGTATCAACATGAGGGTTGGTCAGAATGTTATATGTTGGGAAAAGGCATGGGAAAACATGTCATAGAAAATTGGGATGCATGTCAGCAGTAACATTGTTAGTATGAAAAAGGGTTTGAATGCGGTGAAGAAAATCAGGGTGGGTAAGAAAATATTCGGTGATAGAGATATCCATGATAGGAAAAGGAAAATCCCTAGAAGGTGCTAAAAAGAGACGTCGGGTTCACCAAAATGATTAACAAAAATAAGAGCTAATGGAACTAAATGAGGTATTAGGGTATTAATGTTAATCTAATTAGGAGGACTAAAACATTGTATAACTGAAGTAAAATAGTATGAAATAATTGTAATTAAATATTCTAAGTGAAATAAAACCCCAAGTATGCAAGAGAAGGGGAGAAAGTGGCGTAGCTGATTGAGGAATATTTTTGCAAGTTGTCTCAAGTTTGATTAGATGATGTGGAAGTGTAGAAAATCACATAGGAACCCTGTGAAGGGTAGATATGGTGAATCTGAGATATTTGAGGCACCTGGGAGTGTATTGGGGTGTCCCGGGGCGCCCTAGTCTACAATCTAGGTACATTGAACACTGTAAAAGCTCACATCATGAGTTTGGAAGTGTTGTAACTTGGTATGTAATCCTGTTTTTTTTTTTGTGCTAGATCTATTGCATGAACTATAAAATGAACTACATTACAAAGAGAAATATCAAACCCTAGAAAAATAAAATATGCAAATGAATGGGTCAGACTGACCTCAGCCACCAAACTAGTGGACTTATCGTTGATCATTGCACTACATTACGGACCCTGATGTAGTTCTTGTGTGTGTGTGTGTGTGTGTGTGTTGTGCCTTAGGTTCTCTCGTGTTAGTCACACTTTGTGAAGTAGCGAGAAATAGTAATTATAGAAAATGTAAGTAGAATGTGTGCATGGAATAGAATAGAATCCCTCCCCTATGAAGTGTGTGTGATGTAAATATTCCTATCCTTGATGGATGGTGCTATGTGGATGAAAAGGATGCAGCTCTAATGGAGTGATAGATAGTAGTGACATTAGTGCCCTCTTATGGTCTTATAAGCTTTATATTTATAGGGATCTTAAGTTTAATTTTTCAATTAATCCCGACAAGGCCGACTAGGGAAAAGATAAAGAAAACAAACGGATATAAAAACCACAAAAGAAAGTGGGAGGAGGATGTGCATAAACCGGGGCACCCAGAAGTGGGACTGTGGTGCCCTGAATTTGGGCTAGAAAGATGGAGCAGTTTCAAATGGGCGGGTATATGATGGAAAATACACGAGAAGTATGAAATAAAATATAAAATAAAGATGGCCAAAAGGTGGGATTAATTAGTACTTTAACCACTTGAGAACCTTCTAAATAGTAGTATAAGACCGGGCTAAATTATGTGTAAAGTGCATAATTTTGTGTCTACAAGATGCTCCTACATCATAAAGCCATGAAACATCTAGCCAACACGTCCTAGAGATCATTGACCCCCATTCCAAAATCCATTTCTTCCTGAAAAGGGGTAAAACAAACATCAATTTTTCAAACATGGGAGGTGACAAGTATAGCATGCCCTTCAACCGGATCCAATCAAACCATTTGAACCTTTCCCGGAAACTTCTCCTCATTCACATTTGTGTTGTTACTAGGATTGCAAAAATGAGACTACAACCCCTCAAAGCCCACCACCAACTAACATAGATCCTTCTACTAAAAAGAATATTCTTGGACACTACATGGATATTCAACAAGCATAACCGGGAAAACAACCTAACCCTCTCAAGACTGAAGGCCACTTACAAGATAAGGTAGGGGCTCTAAATATTTTGAAACAACATTAACGCACACCTCCTTTCTGTCCTTTTTACAAGTTTGAATAGGATCCCTTCATCCCCCAAAATCATGGCCAACTTTCATGCATTTAACACAAAAAATAGGTGATTCTTCATATTCTAACGGTTGCTCATAGGCCCAAAAATTTCAGACAAGGTTAATAGAAGAAGGAAGAGGATTTCCCTGAACTACATTAACATAAATTCTAGTAGAGATCAACCTTCTGCACACCAAATTAGTTGAGACCACAACAAGAAAGATTCCCAGAGCTTTGGCAATTCCCAAAAATGTTTCTATTTCCCAAATATCCGAAGGTAAATCTATAAGCCTAAACCATACTGGGAAAACTAAAGGAACCAAAGTAGTGGCACTTGATTTCCATCTACATATAGATAAAAGTATATTTTTGTACAACTAGAGCCCACCCTTGATCACATTTAGGATATCCTCTTCAAAGCAAAACAATAAACATAAAAAGATCCATTAGATATGGCCATAATTTCCATATGCCCAGAAGGATTCCATTTTCTATTATTCCAGGATTTGACAAAATCAATATTATGGTGTAAACAATAGAACCTACATATCAAAGAAAGTTTTTATCTTTTTTGGGCATGAGTGACCACTGCATCGCAAACAGCTAGCAAAGGACCAACATCTATCTAAATGGGATTAAAATTGAGAATAGCATCCCTCTTCGGAGTAGAAAAGAGGCGCTCAACCCACGCAGTCAAGGTTCTATTCCACTATCCTCCTCAATTGAGCATCCATGATCCAACGAAATAGGGTAGGTCGATCCTGTCGAAATGTATTTTGAAATTTCTATTCCTGTTCCTCCATCCGCTTATTTTTTACTTGTTGTAAGATGGCTCTTAATTGATTCTTCAAACATTAATAAATATATGTTCTCGTTCTCAATGTGTCACACTAGCCATATTTTGAGTGGGAGGATGTATCAATTATGTAATTTTTATTAAATATTTTGAAGATATTCTATTTGTGAAAATTTATGCATTCACTACGTCCCTTCAACTATATTAATCCAATCTAATTTCTCCACTTAATGGACCCCACCCTCACAAATAATTACTAACCTATTGGTGCATGTTCACTAATTGGTGCTTTTCCCCTAAATAAACTCATTGATGTTGTAGTAAGCTAAAACAAATTTTTTGGGTAGGGTACATTTTCGTGTTTTTCCTCACAGGACCTTCCATTGTGAAGATGGGTTTTATAAGTATATTTTAAAAGCCAATGTAGCATATTTTTCTTCACATACTACAATCGATAACAATATGTACTGATATAAAAGATACTTTTCTTATTATATAGTGAGAAATTATAATCAAACAACTTTTAAAATGATTGATTTTTCCAAAATAAGGGCTTGTGTAAAAATTCGAGGTAATTAATGTTATGTTTCCTTAGAGTAGCTTCTAAAAATAAAAATGGAAGTAAGAGAGTTTTTTTGTTAGGTTTTTGTTGCTTATGTCTACAAGGGTGCCTTAATTTTTTCATGACTACTACTTATCTCAATTTCTAGTCAAGCCTTTCTAAACAGTTACAATGGGATTTCTTCCAAAAAATCACATTTAAGTCAAATTTTTACTGCATTTTATGTTTTCTGTTTATTTAAATGAACCCCAAACAATGCAGTGTAACTACTCTCGTTGGTGGCAATAAGAATAACACTTACACAAGATCACAATCATTGTCCGAAGGTAGACAATGTGGTGAGTCTCAATCCCTTCATAAACCTAATATTTTCTTGATATCTGATGCAATAGAATACCGATCTAGCATTTCCAAATTAAATGAAGGGATTTCGTGCTTAAGTACATGATGTAGAAAATAGACATCTAAAATCTGGCAGGTTATTAATGCATGACATCACCTTGGTTGTGCATGTAAACTATTATAAATTAATTATAAATTACGAATTTTGATAATTTTAAAATGAATATTAACTTTTGTTACTTTTTATTAAAGGTGAATGGTTATTTGGAGGGGACCATACTGGAGTACAAAGAGGCTCAAAAGCTAGATATTACAAGACACTTACAACCAAGAGAGATGCCTAGAAGCCAAAAATAACCTTGAAGCACAAAGGAAGTGGTCCAACTACCGTAAGAAGTACAAAAATAGAAAGATACCGGTGAAACAACAAATACCCAACCAAAGACCTAGCTAAATCCACAAGAGGTCTGCTAATACACAACTATTAAATTCTACCTCGATTGTGGGTCATGAAAGGATGGACTGTTTACGGTGCTTTCTTATTTACTTTTGTCCATTTTTCATCTTCTTTGGTCGAAACAAATATTTCCACTTTCCCCTACATACAGTTCGAACATTCTTCGGTGGGGGACTTATTATTTTATTTGCAGCATTCAAATTAGTAGTGGTCCCCACTTGAGTTACCATATTTTCCAATTCTTCATGTTTCCGCTCTAAGTCATGAAGTAAGAGTCGATCATTAATGCTTCATAATTTGTAACTTCCTCAAAAGGTTGAATTTTCTCAACAATCAATATATCATTTCTATCATCAGCGAATCTACAATCAAAGATCTTTTTGCCACCTACATCCTTGGGATTTGGCATGCCTAGGCTAGTGAGATTAAAATTTGGAACTGGGGAGGGTCTTCTCCACCGACTTGGAATGTCCTTTGATAGGTGAACGTTTAATTTCTTGGCCTCCATTGTTTAGCGCCAGCTCAGCTCCAGTTGTCCCTTCCACAAACAAGTCGACGATCAGGTCACCATGGGACTAGTCTTCCATGAGTTGTAGAGTGACACCTTTAATTTTTGATTTAGCATGATGTTAGATGTTAGAGCATGGACTGTTGTTGACTTTGATTCATATATGGTGCATATGGATTATTAGAGACTTTTTATATTGATGTTGATATGTTGTTGACATGGTTATATTTATATATTTTGTTCGGACATGTGACATTTTGTCATATTAAGTAGACCTAGATAATTGAACTAATCTTGTGATCATATGGCTATTGATGAAATTGTAAATGATATCATTGATTTCCTAGATGATGTTTTGATTTATACATAGATTATTTTGGAATTATATTTTATATTTATTTTGGATGATTTGATGCGGCCATGAGGCCGAAGGAGGTATTTGTGTTTTGCAGGTAAACATGTCACAACAAACATTGGGGGATTGGAGACCAACCACATTGGAATCTAGATGAATTCAACAAGGGTCACCATGGCAACATGTTTTGTTATTTGTGTATGTTTGTATTGTTGTTGTTAGGGATTCCCATGGGGGGATCACCTTCGAATGTGACCAAGGGGTTATGTGTATTCTTTTATTTAGTTCCTTTGTTTAATTTTAGTATGTGTTTATTTAGTGATGTATTTCCCTTTATTATTTATTAAATTGTGTCTAGATGTTGTGAGTAATCATGTTGTTAAATTAATTAAAATGGGTCAAAAGAATGTATTTATTAGAGTTGATGGCTCTTGGATTAAGTGTTGTAAGTAATGTGTAAGTAACTTTGAGTGTGAAACACTCCACCTTCCTTTTGAAATTCAGATTGTCCTTAGGGGCTGATTTTGGAGGCTTGTGGGACAAGTTAAACTTGTCCCACACCTCTTAAATTATTACACCAACCTTACCTATGGGTTGGGGAATCAAAATTAGGCTTCATGATGTATTTTTGGAAGACAAGTTGTAAATATTTTATTGCACTTTCTTACATGTATTTAATTTTGGTCCTTAAGGGGTGTGGGCTTGGATTGTGTGTGTAAGTAAAACTGTCATTTATCCACCCACTTATTTATTGTGCCTTGGAGTTTGAAGTTTGACTTGTGAGGTGGAGTTGAGGATGTGTGATGTGGCATCCTACATGGATCCACCTCATCCTCCTCTCCCTCTTCTATTTATTTGAATTCTTTGTCTTGTTTGGGGTTACTTCATTTGGTTACTTTATTTGGATTTTGTGCTCTTGCAATTGGAGAGAGTTGGAGATTTTTTGAATGCTTTTGGATTGTTGGAGTTTTTGGAGTGTTTGGATTGGAAAAAAAGCTTGTTGTTGAACTTTTGAACCAAGCTCTATCATGGAGAGGTAGGAGCTTGACTCTTGTAAAAATATTTCTTTTCTATCTTGTGCATATGTGAATGTTTTTGAATGTTTTGGTATGTTTGTTAGTTGGTTGGGTAGATTGCCTAGGTGTGGTGTAGGAGAAGACTATGGGGATATTTTGTGGGGAGGCATAAGAGTTATTTTGTGGAGGGAGTTTGGGATTGGGTTCCACCTTGGAAAATAAATAGCTTGCATTTCTTACTCATTATGGGGTGCCATAAGAGTTTTAGGGAGGCATAAGAGAATGGGAGGTATAAGAGGTACTTTGGGGAGGCATAAGAGTTTGTAGGGGTTTTGAGATGAATATATTGGTGGGTTTTTAAGGTGGACACCCATATCCCATTGGGAGGTATAAGAAGCTTCCCCATAGATCTTTCTCCTTTGGCTTGTGCATGATGAAGCCTTGAATATTTTTTTGTTGTTCTTCTTGTGGTTGTAACTATAGTATTTGGACTGTGTTTTCTTGTGAAATCTAGTTTTGTGATTGTGGAAGCTTTGTTTTTTTCCATGAGTTGAATCCATCTTTCATTGTAATGTGGTTGGGGCTCGGGGCCAATGAGGAGGACGACTTCTCATCTTCATTGGAATTCTTGGTTGGGTGGAGAGCGTTGCCTCTCCCCTTTTTGTTGTGATCAAATTGGAAACAAGGTGGATCTCTCTTGTTGTTGCTATTTTTGGAGCTATGTTGAAGACCAAGTTCGAAGTTCTCTGTAGTTCTTCCTTATTGTAAAATTTCCCACTTTAAGTGGATGACATTTGTAATATTATTTGTGGTGAAAATTTTCTCTAGTTTTAGAAATGAAATCTACATTTGAATGTGAAAGATATATTTTGTATTCTTTTGATGAATGGAAAAGAAAGTTGTAAAGGAAATTATTTCAATTTAATGGAAGTTGTTTTATTTTCTACAAATGGTGTCACTATTGTTTGAAATTTGTTGTTGGAAATATAATGTAAACTCTGTTTGAAGACTGAAAAAAATGTATTAAGAAATATTACATTTCTCTGTTCATTCAAAATACACGTTTTGGAAAAATAGAACTACATTCTTGTTTTCACGTTTTGATTGAAGGAAAATAGAATATGGTAAATTAGAGTGAATGAACTAAATATTTAAAGTTTGGTAAATGGAATAGACTAATTTGAGTTTGAAATATGTAGATCTTTTTTAGATATTTTCAAACTTGCAAATATTACAGAAAAATATATAGAAGTACCCCTGCAAATAATGAAGGACAAATGAAACATTAAAATGAACTAAGGAGGAACAAAACACATCTAAAAATTGTATTGCTCAAAGAAATTTTAACAGACTTCATTAATGGGCTAAAGGTAAAAAACGTATTTACAGAGTAAGGAATTAAATCCAACTTGAAATCTCAACCTTAATCAATTAATCCCAGAAATTCCCCTAAATCCTTCCAAGTGTGTTTCTCCATGCCTATTGGGCATGTTGAAGAAGGAATAATGGAGAATGGATTCAATTTTGGGAGTTGTAAAAGTTAGTCACATTTTAATGGTAGAAAGACGTTTTCTTAAAATTCACCCATCTAAGTTGGTCAAAAATAAAATTTTATGCTTTTTGTGCAAAGAGGAGTTTGAGACCTTTCCAAAAAGTCCTCATTTTCTCAAATCGAGCTTCCAATCGAAAGTTATGGCCATCTGAAGTTTTTACTTTGTTTTGGTTTTAAAAAAAACTAACTATCAAAATTAATATAATAAAATATTGTTAGGGATCCGCGGGCCAAAATTTACCTTTTTGCTTTTTGCCCAAAAAATGCAAAAGTCATGAAGTCCCCCACCACTCCGCTGGTCGAACTTTCCCTTTCGGAGGAAAAATTCTAAGTTCGAAAAGTTATTTTTGGCTAAAAAAATTCCGCCCCCCGCAGCCCACCCATACGACTTTTTCACTTCCGCGGATTCAGGCCCGCACCTTCAAAAACTTAACTTTTTTTCAAAAAAAAAAATTGGAAAAAAATTCTAAGTTCCTCGCCCCGCCTCCCGCATGTCATTTTTGGTTTGACACATGGCTTCCTTAGGCGTCGGCGGAGGCGCGGAGTGTTTTAAACCTTTAAACCTTTTTTCTTCAAAAATAAGCAAAATTCCTAAGTCTCCCCGACGGCCCGCCTTCCCGCATGTCACTGTTGGTCTGACACATGGCTTCTTTAGGCATCGGCGGAGGCGCGGGTTGTTTTTAACCCTTAACACTTTTTTCTTCAAAAAGTCAAAATTTTCTAAGTTTCCCCACCGGTCCATTTCCCCGCTTGAACCTTTGGGCTTGACACGTGGTGGCTTTTTGGGCATCGGCGGAGGCGCGGATCATTTTAAAACTTTTCACTTTTTCAAAAAAATCTAAAAATCCTAAATGCCTCTCGATGACCCACCTTCCCATTTGGTTGAATTTTTGACACGTGTCCTTGCGGACCTTAGTTTTATTTTTTTCTTTTGGCATGAAGCCCCCCATGCCATGGGCGGGCGGGGGTAAATTGTGCTTTTTCCCGAAAAAAAAATGGAAAAGTGCTAAGTTTTCTCCCCAAGCCCGTCGATCCGCGATCTTCCTGGGAAAAGTTTTCCCTCACCGGCCCGATCTCCCTGGGAAAAATTTTTCCCTAGGCCTTTCGGGAAAAAAAATCCCCCACCGCTTTGGGAAAAATTTCTTCCTCGGGCCCATAGCCCACTTTGGGAAAAATTTCTTCCCAGGCCCCAGCCCTATTTTTGGGAAATTTTTCATCCCAAATTGCCGTAACTTGAAAAATATGAGGAGTTAGGAGGACTTATTTATATCATTGGAAAGGGAAGAAATTTCCTATCTAATGGAAATGTTTTTGGAATTTTTAAGTATGTTAATTATGGGAAAAATCAGGTTAAATCATTTAAGATGAGTTTAGAGATGGGTGAGTGAGAGATTACCCTTTTAATTTAAGGAATTTATTCTACCCCATGTAATTAGACCTTGTTAATTGTTTAGACCTTGTGGAATTAAATACCTTGGGTATTTAATTTTTTTTGCCCCTTTGACCCTCTAAAATTTAATTAAGTAATATTTAACTATATGTTAATTTAATTATTTTATTAAATTAACACCTAAGGGAAATTTAACTATGCTTGGATTAATTTCACTCATTAATTTGTAATGTGGATTTAATATTTATATTAATGGGAAAATTTAATTATTAAATATATTTTCCTTGAAACCTTATTGTGACAACTATAGTTTCGAAGCTTGTTTGTGGTCACACTTTTAAAAAAAAAAATTATTCCATAATTTTTCTAACTAAACCTAGGTTGTTCTTGGGTCTCGAGTGGGAGTTTTTAGCGGGCGTTACACTTGGTATCAGAGCCATGGGTTCAAAGCTTGGACCCTTGGGCACACTAGAAAACTTGAGACATGAAATTTAAACCTAGTACAATATTAAACCTAGCACACTTTTAAATCTAGAAAACAACTTTGTTTGAAAATTGCATATTTTAGTAAACATGGAAAACTGAATAAAACCTAGAATAATGAACTAACTCTCACCTTGGTCTGTGTAGGAGGTGTGGATCAGACGAGGGGTCCTTTCACATAGACTTAGACTTGCCACCTCGGATCATGTTGTTGTAGCAGCCATCCTACCCCATATTTTAGATGCTCCAGGATGTTAATGCCGCCTTTACGCGGAGGGTCCGTAGGAGGATGTTCAGCTAGACATGATGGGGAGCCATCCATTGAGGCTCGTGCATCTCCTCGACACAACGAGGAGCATAGAGAAGAGAACTCCCACATGGAGTCGGCCAGAGAGAAGAGTCACCACAGAGGGGACATGGAGACCGGATTTAGGACATAGGGATAGGTCTCGGAGCCCTAGGCTTAGAGATGAGCATGCTAGAGAGGCCTAGGGGTCCAGACTATAGCTACAGACCATATCAGGAGATCCTAAAGCTACGACCATCTCATTATTTTGGTGACATAGGTGGATTTTAGGGAAGAGGCTGGTTGGTGAGCTGAGAGCGATTGCTTCAAGCTCATTTCCCTTGTTCTAAACATGAAAGCTCATGTTGCGATCCATCTTCTGAGGGATGGAGCAGGTGTCTAGTGGAGGACCGAGGAGCAGAAGCTCCATTGATTTAGAGATAGTTACCTGGGAGCTCTTTGAGGAGTGGTTCAGAGTAGGTACTTATCACGAGGTTCATTCAATAGAGGATAGATGAGTTTCATGACCTCCACATAGGCATCTTTGACAGTAGCTGAGTATGAGAGTCGATTTTGGATCTACTCCAAGTATGTTGATTACATGTAGGATGAGCAGGTATGGATCCACAGGTTCATCAGGGCTGAATCTAGACATTGGAGGTGCGGTGCATATCCATTGTCCATGAGACATTAGCTGAGGCCATTGAGAAGGCCTATATAGTAGAGGAGACTGGGGAAAGACACAAAGGCTAGAGAGACAGAGTTCGGAGCCACATCAGCAGAGATGTAGGAAACAAGATCGAGGGGGGGTCCTCCTCCTCCTCGTGGTGGATAGGGTTTAGCATAGTCATCTTTTAGACCACCACAACAAGCAGCAGCAGACCCACCCACCTTATAGACCTCCACAGAGATTTGATGCACAGAGGGGTGGAGTATGGGGCCTCCTCCTAGGGGTCCCATTAGGACACAGGGTGCACCGAGAGCTCAGTCAACAGGAGCTCGCTAGCAGAGACCTCAGTAGTCCATAGCCGAGATCATCAGGATCCACAACATAGACCTCTAGAGTACCACTGGAGCTGCTACTCATGGGAGAGGACCGAGTAGTTGTTTTGGTTGTGGTGTTGTTGGACATTTTTGGAGAGATGCCCACATAACCCTAGTAACAAGGGTAAGACGTAGATTTCAGAGCCTATTATTGGTGACATGGGGCATAGTCATCGGATCTATGCAGTGGTTGAGAACCACCCAGTGAGCATCAGAGTACCGTGATTGAGATGACATGTAGCATTGGTGGTATTCCTACCTCCATTCTATTTGATTCTGGTTCTTTGATTCTTTTATTGCACCATCTTTAGTAGAGTGATGCAGGATGGTGGTAGTTAGGTAGGGTCTTAGTTGGGATGTTGAGATGGCTTCTGGAGCCAAGATCTCTGTAGACTCCTTAGTTAAGGAGTGTGTAGTGGATTTGGGACCTTTCACCACTACCTCGGATCTTTGTATCCTTCCGTTGGGTTCTTATGGAGTCATCTTGGGCATGGACTGGTTGTCTGCACACAGAGCCTAGGATGGATTGTTACCATAAGACTATATCTTGTGTAGATGATCTAGGAGTTGAGTTAGTGATTTAGGGGTCAGGAGACCCATTTCCATTCACACCATCTCACTATATGTAGCTTAAGCGGTGTGTGCGATGGGGTTTCCAGATGTATGGTTATAGTTAGTGATTGATCGGAGGATGAGTCTAGTGGACCATCACTTGATGACCATCCCATCTTGAGAGATTTTTTGATGTCTTTCTAGGGGAGCTACCAAGGTTACCACCCCACGTGAGATAGATTTTCACATAGATCTAGTTCCAGGAGCATAGCCTATCTCACGAGCACCTTATCGGATGACCACCCCAGAGCTGCGAGCTCAAGTTGCAGCTAGAGGGCCTTCTGGAGAAAGGCCTAATCCATCCTAGTGTATCCCCTTGGGGTGCACCGGTGATTTTTGTAAAGAAGAAGGATGGATCCTTGTGGTTGTGTATTGATTACCACCAGTTGAACAAAGTAACGATCAAGAATCGTTACCCCCTTCCATGCATTGATGATTTATTTGATCAGATGAAGGGGCCACAATTTTCTCTAAGATAGATCTTAAGTCAAGTTATCATCAGTTGAGGATTACGGAGGTGGATATTCATAAGACCACCTTTCATATGAGATATGGCCACTATGAGTTCACAGTGGTGCCTTTTGGTTTGACTAATGCCCCCGCAATGTTTATGAGTTTGATGAATGGGGTGTTAGGAATTTCTTGGATCGCTTCGTTCTCATCTTCCTTGATGACATTTTGATTTACTCACGTACGTGTGAGGAGCACGAGGGGCACCTTTCACCAGGTTCTTTAGTGTCTTCGTGAGAGCTTTATGGGAACTTGGAGAAGTGTGTGTTCTTTCAGAAAAGAGGTGCAGTATTTGGGCCACATCATTTATGGGGAAGGTATCAGTCGATCCTTCCAAGATTTGAGCTATTATGGATTGGCCAACACCCACTAGTGTGATAGAGGTGTAGCAAACTTCATGGGTTTAGTAGGATATTATAGGAGATTTATTCAGGACTTCTCTCGGGTTACACACCCCATCACTTCCCTTCAATGGAAAGGGAAGAAGTTTGTTTGGTCAGATAGATGTGAGAAAGGCCTTAGGACACTGAAGGAATGCCTCATGACAACACCTATTCTTGCAGTGTCGGATCCACAGGGTGAGTTTTTCATATGCACAGATGCTTCTTTGGCAGGACTTGGAGGTGTGTTGATGTAGGAGGGAAGAGTAGTTGCTTTTGAGTCTCACAAACTCAAATATTATGAGCTCAATTATCGACTCATGATCTTGAGCTTACGGTAGTTGTTCACACCTTGGTTTGATGGAGACATTTCCTTCTTGGTGGAGATTCACACTCAGGACTGATCACTTGAGTCTTCTTCACCACCTCTTCACATGTAGCCCAATCTCAACGCTCATCAATGGTGTTGGATGGAGTTTTTTGTGAGTATGATATGGAGATAGAGCATGTGAAGGGAAGGAGAATGTGGTTGTAGATGCTCTTAGTAGATGGAGACATGTGATTATGGCCACTTCAGTGGGCACATAGATTTGTGGAGCAGGATTCTACAGTAGCTTCCTCACGAAGTTTCTACATTATAGCTAGAGCAGAGATCGAGTCTAGAGACCCCTTGAGGGAATTTTGATGGTTTTTCATTAGAGGAAGATGGCCTTCTCAGGCACAGAGGCTGGATTTATGTTCCCAGAGATGGAGGCTTGAGGTAGGACATCTTGACAGAGGCACATCATGCACCCTATTCAGCCCATCCGGGGTGAAGAAGATGCACGCCACTTTGAGACAGTTGTATCATTAGAGGGGACTTCATAGAGATGTGGCTCAGTTTGTGTCACACTTGTTTAGAGTGCTAGAAAGTGAAGGCCGAGCATCAACATCCAGTTGGCCTTCTCTTTCCTCATGCTATACCGGAGTGGAAGTGGGACACCATTTCCATGGACTTCATTATTGGGCTACGATGTCGAGATACCACCACGATGCCATCATGGTCACGGTGGATAAATTGACAAAAGTGGCTCATTTTTCTCTAGTGAAGACCACTTATATAGCTAGTGCAGTGGCACGGGTATATCTAGATGAGATTGTCAGATTACACGGGATTCGTGGAAGATTATTTGTGACCGTGATCCTCTGTATACTTCCCACTTTTGGACTACCATGCAAGCATGCCCTCGGGACGAGGATCAATTTCAGCACAACATATCACCCCGAGACAGATGGACAGACTAAGAGTGGGTGAATCAGATCTTAGAGGACATGCTTAGGATGTATGTTATGGATCATCAGTCGAGATGGGAGGAGTACTTGTACTTGGTGGAGTTTTCCTACAATAATAGTTTTTAGAGTTGATAGGCATGGCTCCTTTTCAGGAATTGTATGGCAGAGAGTGCAGGACACCTCTTAGTTGGGACAGGTTAGAGGACAGGGTTTCTCTTGGACCAGCTTTATTATAGGACATGGAGCAGTAGGTGGTTATGATCGAGACAAGAGAGACTAGGAGGCAGGAGGAGGCACAAGATAGAAGAAGAAGTATGTAGATCAGCATAGGACCGACCATAGTTTTGATGTGGGCATGAAGGTGTTCCTTTGTGTTAGGCCACATAAGATCCCTATCCATTATGGAAAAGGTTCTAAGTTAGCTCCTAGATTCGTGGGTCCTTTTGAGATCTTGGAGCGTATCGGCCCTTTGGCCTACCGTCTAGCATTTGCCACCTAGCTTGTCTCACATCCATGATGTGTTTCATGTTTTAGTACTTAGGAGATATATTGTAGATCCTTCTCATGTGTTGGATTGGACCTCATTGCAGGTGTAGGATCAGGGGTAGGTGATGGTGGAGCCCATTCACATTATAGAGTGCATGAGACCCTGGGCCTTCGAGGTAGAGAGATTGACCAGGTTTGAGTGCAGTGGGACAGATATGATGAGACTGTGGCTACATGGGAGGATGCTACTTTTATTATGAGTTTAGTTTCCACATCTATTCCAGTGACTTCCAGGAGGAAGTCGAGTCTAAGGGGAGGGGATGTAGTGCCCACTTCCCTTGACACCTTTTTTATTATTGATTATGATATTATTGACTATACTTATGGATATTATTGTAACTTTTGATTTAGCATGATGTTAGATGTTAGAGCATGGACTATTGTTGATTTTGATTCATATATGATGCATGTGGATTATTAGAGACATTTTTATATTGATGTTGATATATGTTATTGACATGGTTATATATATATGTTGTTTTTGGACATGTGATATTTTGTCATATTGAGTAGACCTAGAAAATTGAACTAATCTTGTGATCATATGGTATTGATGAAATTGTAAATGATATTGTTACTTTCCTAGATGATGTTTTTTGATTATATATATAGATGATTTGGAAGTTATATTTTATATTTATTTTGGATGTTTTGATGTGGCCACGAGGCCGAAGGAGGTATTTGTGTTTTGCAGGTAAACATGTCACAACAAACATCGGGGGATTGGAGACCAACCACATTGGAATTCTAGATGAATTCAACAAGGGTCACCATGGCAACATGTTTTTTTTTGTGTATGTTTGTATTGTTGTTAGGGTTCCCATGGGGGGGATCACCTTAAATGTGACCAAGGGGTTATGTGTATTCTTTTATTTAGTTCCTTTGTTTAATTTTAGTATGTGTTTATTTAGTGATGTATTTCCCCTTTTTATTTAATTAAATTGTGTCTAGATTTGTGAGTAATCATGTTGTTAAATTAATTAAAATGGGTCAAAAGAATGTATTTATTAGAGTTGATGGCTCTTGGATTAAGTGTTGTAAGTGATGTGTAAGTAAGATGTGTAAGTTTGAGTGTGAAACACTCCACCTTCCTTTTGAAATTCGGATATGTCCTTAGGGGCTGATTTTGGAGGCTTGTGGGACAAGTTAAACTTGTCCCACACCTCTTAAATTGTTACACCAACCTTACCTATGGGTTGGGGAGTCAAAATTAGGCTTCATGATGTATTTTTGGAAGACAAGTTGTAATTTTTATTGCACTTTCTTACATGTATTTAATTTTGGTCCTTAAGGGGTGTGGGCTTGGATTGTGTGTGTAAGTAAAATTGTCATTTTATCCACCCACTTATTTATTATGCTTTGGAGTTTGAAGTTGACTTGTGAGGTGGAGTTGAGGATGTGTGATGTGGCATCCTACATGGAGCCACCTCATCCTCCTCTCCTCTTTTCTATTTATTTGAATTCTTTTGGCTTGTTTTGGTTATTTGGGGGTTACTTCATTTGATTTTGTGCTCTTGCAATTGGAGAGAGTTAGAGATTTTGAATGCTTGTGGATTGTTGGAGTTTTGGACTATTTGGATTGGAAAAAAGCTTGTTGTTGAACTTTTAAACCAAGCTCTATCATGGAGAGGTAGGAGCTTGACTCTTGTAAAAGTTTTCTTTTTATTTATGCATATGTGAATGTTTTGAATGTTTTGGTATGTTTGTTGGTTGGTTGGGTAGATTGCCTAAGTGTGGTGTAGGAGAAGACTATGGGGATCTTTTGTGGGGAGGCATAAGAGTTTTGGGGAGGCATAAGAGTTATTTTGTGGAGGGATTTTGGGATGGGGTTCCACCTTGGAAAATAAATAGCTTGCATTTCTTACTTGTTATGGGGTGCCATAAGAGGGGGAGGCATAAGAGAATGGGAGGTATAAGAGGTACTTGGGGAGGCATAAGAGTATGTAGGGGTTTTGAGATGAATATATTGTGGGTTTTAAGGTGGACACCCATTTCCCATTGGGAGGTATAAGAAGCTTCCCCATAGATCTTACTCCTTTGGCTTTGCATGATGAAGCCTTGTGTATTTTGTTGTTGTTCTTCTGTGGTCAAACTACTAGTATTTGGACTATGTGTTTGATTGTGAAATCTGGTTTTGTGATTGTGGAAGTTTTGTTTTGCCATGAGTTGAATCCATCTTTCATTGTAATGTGGTTGGGGCTCGGGGGCCAATGAGGAGGATGAATTCTCCTCTTCATTGGAATTCTTGGTTGGGTGGAGAGTGTTGCCTCTCCCCTTTTTTTTGTTGTGATCAAATTGGAAGCAAGGTGGATCTCTTTGGTTGTTGTTTTTGGAGTTGTGTTGAAGACCAATTTTGAAGTCTCTTTGGGTTCTTCCTTATTGTAAAATTTCCCACTTTAAGTGGATGACATTGTAATATTATTTGTGGTGAAAAGTTTTTTTTTGTTTTAGAAATGGAATCTACATTTGAATATGAAAGATATATTTTGTAATTTGTTTTGATGAATAAAAGAAAAGAAAATTTGTAAAGAGAAATTATTTCAATTTAATGTAAAAGAATTTTTAGTTTTTTAAAAATGGTGTTGTTTATTGTTTGAAATTTGTTGTTAAAATATATTTAAACTCTCTGTTTGAAAACTGGAAAAAATATGTATTAAGAAATATTACATTTCTCTTGTTCATTCAAAATGCATGTTTTGAAAAAAATAGAACTCCATTCTTGTTTTCACATTTGATTGAAGGAAAATATAATATATGTAAAATTAGAATGGAATGAACTTAAATATTTAAAGTATGGTAAATGAAATAGATTAATTCTAGTTTAAGTATAGATTTTATTTAGATTTTTAAAAACTGAAAATATTATCGAGAAAAATATATAGAGTACCCTACAACAATGAAAGACAAGTGAAACATTAAAATTAACTAAGGATGATCAAAATGCATCCCAAAAATTATATTGCTCAAATAAATTTTTATAGAACTTTAATTAATCGGGCTAAAGGTAAAAAAAAACATGTTTTAAATCAAGTAAGGAATTAAATTCAATTTGAAATCTCAACCTTAATCAATTAATCCTTTAAATTCACCCTAAATTTTCTTCAAGTGCAGTTTCTCCATGCCTATTAGGTGTGTTGAAGAAGAAGAAGAATGGTGGATTGACTCAATTTTGTAAGTTGAAAAGTTTAGTTCACATTTTAATGGTAGAAAAATATTTCCTTAAAATTCACCCATCTAAGTTTATCAAAAATAAATTTTTTTGCTTCTTGTGCAAAGAGGAGTTTGAGACCTTTCCAAAAAGTCCTCATTTTCTCAAATCGAGCTTCCCAATCAAAAGTTATGGCCTTCTGAAGTTTTTACTTCATTTTGGTTTCAAAAAAAACTAACTGTCAAAATTAATATAATAAAATATTGTTAAGCGGATCCACGGGCTAAAATTTACCTTTTGCACTTTTTGCCCAAAAAACACAAAAGTCATGAAGTTCCCGCCGCTCGCTAGTCGAAACCTTCTTTTGGAGGAAAAATTTCTAAGTTTGAAAAGTTATTTTTGAAAAAAATTCTCTCATGGCCCCGCATCCCCGCCCTTCATTTTAGAAAAAGCACTTCCACGGCGCAGGGGGCCCGCACCTTAAAATTTTCACTTTTGTTAAAATTGGAAAAAATTCCTAAGTTTCCTCATCGGCCCCTCCTCGCGTGTCATTTGTTGGTTTGACACGTGGCTTCCTTAGGCATCGATGGAGTGCATGGAGTGTTTTAAACCTTTAAACCTTTTTTTTTGTAAGCAAATTTTCTAAGTCTCCCGATGTACCCCTTCCCACATGTCACATTGTTGGTTGACACGTGGCTTCTTTAGGTGTCGGAGGAGTGCAGTTGTTTTAACCCTTAATGCTTTTTTCTTCAAAAGTTAAATTTTCTAATTTTTCCCGAAAGTTCGTCCATTTCCCCACTTGAATCTTTGGGCTTGACACGTGGCTTTTCTGGGCGTCGGTGGAGGCACAAATCATTTTAAAACTTTTCACTTTTTCAACAAAAAAAGCTAAAAATCCTAAATGCCTCCGGTGACCCACCTTCCCATTTTGGTTAGAATTTTTGACACGTGTCCCTTGTGGACCTTAGGTTTAATTTTCTCCTTTTGGCGTGAAGCCTGTGGGTTGGCATGTAGGGGTAAATTGCACTTTTTCCAAAAAAAAAGGAAAAGCGCTAAGTTTCTCCCCCACTCCATCGGCCCACATTTGGGAAAAGTTTTTCCCCAAGCCCTAGGCCGATTTGTCCACGATCTTCCTGGGCGAGAAAAATTTCTTCCCAAACCCGCGAGCCCGCTTTGGGAAAAATTTCTTCCCTAGGCCCCATGAAGCCCACTTTTGGGAAAAATTTTCATCCCAAGGCCCGCCGGCCCGTAACTTGAAAAATATGAGGAGTTAGGAGGACTTCTTTATATCATTGGAAAGGGGAAGAAATTTCCTATCTAATGGGAATGTTTTAAGAATTTTTAAGTACATTAAATATGGGAAAAATCAGGTTGAATTAAAGATGAGTTTGAGAGTGGGTAAGTGAGAAATTACCCTTTTTAATTTAAATGTTTATTCTACCCCATGTAATTAGACCTTGTTAATTTTTAGACCTTGTGGAATTAAATACCTTGGGTATTTAATTTTTTTGTCCTTTTAACCCTCTAAAATTTAATTAAGTAATATTTAACTATAGTGTTAATTTAATAATTATTAAATTAACATTGAATATAGGAACCCCTGTTTGTGGACACTTTGTAAAAAAAAATTATTCCATAAATGGTAGACGGATCAATAACAATCAAATTGCCCAATGCTTTAACTATCCCAACTAACACATTTGTTTCCCAAAATCCTAACTATTAACGTTTGTAACTATGACACATATTTTATATAAGAACAAAAGTTCCAACTTAAATAGTTATCAACTCTAAAAAAAATAAAATGGAAAAACTTATTTAAACATTATATATGACATTATAAAAAGATCCTAAACTATGTTGGTTAGTTAGGAAAGTATTCTTAACTAAAAAGAATAAAAATAAAAATTGTAGTTCGAGACCATACATATATATCTTTAAAATGTACTAATCGTCAAGTCCCTATATAAGCTACGTTGGGAAGTAAATAAACAAGGCCATGATATGGCAAATCCTGCCGAAGATGAAGTTTTGTGGTGTGGAGAAGGACTTTGTTCTGGAGTTAAGAATGGAGAAGGTAAGAGAAGTTGGTTTGTTTATATATTTGTTACGTTAAACCTTGGTGTCATAAGCTTGTCAGCTTATCTAATTGTTTGATATGAGCAATTTTAGTAACATGGATGCGGATTATGTTATATTATCACGAAAAAGGGAATATTTAAAACCTTTTGTTATTTATAAGAACAATGTAGACATGAGACAGGTATATGCGTCTTGTGTTGGAGAATGGATGCAACTCTGGATCCGTGTTGACATTAACTATTGAAGTGTTTAAAAAGAACTACTACTGTTGTAAACATTGTAAACAAAATCCATTAAAAAATGTGGGTGAGGGGGGGGCAAGGGACGCCATCCATTAACAAGAACTCATGGGTCCCAGAGCATCTTTAAGAGCAACCGCATATGTTGTGCGAGGGCCATAAACACCTATGGAAGCAGACACCTGATCTCTGCCACTCATTCCTGTCAATTTGTCACCCGGTCATACTCCAACTATGGTGCAAACTGTAAAGTTGGTATCAACTATACTGAAGCCATCAAGGGGATCAAATGCCACACTAAACCCACCTGCCATACCACCAACAAATTTAGTAAATTCAATTCGTGGAGGATCATGAAAGTGAAACACACATCCAAATTATTCATTAGCTACTTTCCACAGGGCCACCCATGTCCTCAGGCTTGGGGTTTTCCTAGCATGCATATTTGCAAAAATGAGAGTATCTTAAGGATTGATATCATCCAAACAATTGCAGGCCATCATTACCAACCAAAAGATATTTTCTTGTCAGCAATACCCATTTGGATTTTTCTACAAAGATTCACAAATTTAGTTGCTTCGACAGATGCTTATGGACGTATTAACCCAAAATTGAGAGCAAGTGTCTTGAAACAGAGCAAAGTTTTGTGGTGTTTTACCAAATTTTCAAAATTGATACTTGTGGAGAACATAATGTTAAAAACCAGTTATGAACCTCAAATAGGAGCTTATTGGCAAGAAGATCAAATGCAAGCTGCTCATCACTGAAAGTGTTAATACAAGTTGTGGCACCACAAGATGCGGTCCTAACTTTGAAGGATATGATTCTCAGTGTTTCTCGCATGCACACCATCATCCTTGCCAGATTCTTGTTGCCTGTCATGCATTAAGAAGAACTCATGGGTTCTCCAGTTGACCTTCTAGACCAAACGTACGATCTAGCTCAGCACGCAGTAGCTTGTTACATCCACTGATCTCCCTGCATTGGCAGTGGGTTTCAGCTCATAGCATTTAATCGCAAGCTACATTTTTATAATGGCGAGTGCAATCAGAGCAGCGATGCTGGTGTAGGCGATGAAATTGCCATTGTTGACAGGGAAAAAGAGAGAGAACAAGCCTTTCATCGTGCTAATTCTGGTGTGATTCATAGCAATCCAATCAAATGGAAATCATTAAACCCAAAAGATGATCATATCGCTATAAAAACAGATGCTCGGAAGCTTTCCCACGAACAGTTTGACAAAATGCCTGAAAGAAAATTTGCAGTGCGGGATTTGGATATTGGCGGAGCAGCGAAGGTTGGTAAAATGAAAGATGCAGGCAAAGTGTTGGGTAAAATATCTGAAAGAAATGTTGACAAAATGTCAGAACGAAATGTTGAATTGTTTGACGAAATGCCTGCACGAAGTATTGAGGCGTGAAATTTGAAGATTAGCAGGTTGGCGCAGAGTGGTAGAATTGACGATGCACGTTCTGTGTTCGACAAAATGCCTGAACGAAATGTTGTGTCTTGGAATTCGATCATTGCGGGTTATGGTCAGAATGGAAGGTTAGAAGATGCATGCCAACTGTTTGGTGAAATGCCCGAAAGGAATGTCATATTGTGGAATGGTATGATTGCAGGGTATGTGCAGAATGGGAAAGTAGAGGATGGTTATGAATTGTTCGAGACCATGCCTGAAAGGAATGTGGTGTCGTGGACAACAATGATTGCGGGACTTGTTCAGAACGGGAGATTAGAGGATGCACGCCTACTGTTTGACAGAATGCCACAGAAACATGTGCGGTCTTGGAATGCGCTGATTTCAGGTTGGGAAAATTGTAGTGGCTATAATAAAATACCAAGTGGCCGGGTTTAGGGTAACAGATCGAAATATGTTTCCTTAATCAGCTAGTGAAAAGGAATATTATGGTCACGAAAGATAAAGGGAGGAAAATAAACAACTGACCTTAGTGGAGGTTCTTTCTCCCACGCTGTTAAGGATTATGCATATCATTCCTGATAAGGAAGACTACAGTTTTGTGGAATAGGTGTAGCTTCTTGATCATGAAATCGTCAGTCTATGCAACAAGCTTGTGCCCTCTTCGGCTTCCACTCTCTGGGATAAGCCATTGCGGGTTTGTATTAACATGAACTAATTAAATCGGTGATCCTTACCTGCAGTCGGGTTTTATGGAGACAAGGAGACATGATACGCATCTTGTGCAAGGAAAGTCTGGTGGATGAATTTGTTCTTGCTAATGAACTGGCTAATTTGTGGAGCCTGCATCAAACAGATAAAGTCCGAGTGTCAAGCTTATTAACATAAAACGATTGATGCGTTCATTATATTTATTCTGTGTTGCGCTTTCCAGCTAATATTAACCTCATGTTGATTGACAAAGATAAGGTATTTAGATGATAATGAAATAGAGGGTTGTGTGCTTGTGTAAACTACAGATAAATCATCCATTATCAATTGCATTCATACACGCCTGCTTATAACAATATTTTTTTTCTGGCTGTAGTTATCCAGGATACATGGCGAGTTTATTCCTAGCAACTTTATTCATGGCGAGTTTGAATAAGATCTCGCTTTTGTTGGCGCCCCTCGCTAAGACCATAATTTCCATAGACGCTTCAACTTCACAGAAATTGAAATGGATCTTCACCGAGAGCTTCAATAATATGCTTGTCTTCCTCTTCTGCCAAACGTAGCCATAAACAAGAAATGTCAGATTTGGAATTAGGAACTAGCCAAAGAGAATCTCCTATAGTGGAACAAGCAAGAAATGAAAAAGGAAAACATTTAGCAGAATAGGTGGAATTATATATCGAAAAGAACATGTAGATTGTATATATTGGCTTTAATGCAGAATAGGTGGAATTATTTATCGAAAAGAACTGTACTTTCTTTTGGGCGTTGGTTTCCTTCCCTGGCAGAGGGCTATGCAGGAAGTTTTTGAAAGGATGTTAGGAGAGCAAACAATGAAAAACAAACCTCGGTGAAAAAATACAAAAAATCAGAGAAGGTACATGGCATTGAAGAACCTGCTGCTCTACTAAAACCCACACCACTGCAGCAACCCTTCCTAATTATCACAAACCCTGCAGTCAAACGGCAAGGATGAGTCCCTTCATGAATATAGATTTGTATGTAAGAGATTTTCGAAAAACAAAGAATAAATTCACCCTTCTTTTGCACTTTTTGAAAGGATCCAAAATGATTTGGAGGAGAAAGAAAAAAAAAATAGCTGATTTGTTTTTTGACAAGATACAGATCTAACTAAATATTTATTTTCTCTCTTTTGTGCATTGGCTTTCTTTAACCCTAGCAGAGAGCAAGTAGGAAGTTTTTGAAATGACATTAGCAGGGAAAACAACGAAACACAAACCTCAAAAACATTACAAAACAATGGCAGATACCAGCGATGCCATGGAGTACTGAGTTTCACACCATCCCTATTGAATCCAACTGCCCGATATTATCTGAAACAGTATACGGTTGGAAGAAGCGAGAGTCTGAAGGAACATCGCTGAAAATTTGTTCGACATTTTCACTTTCCTGTACATGTATTTCTGGAGCCTGCATCAGACAGATAAAGTCTGAGTTTTTACCTCCCGGACAGAAGAAAATGATAAAGTAAAATTAACATAATAACATTCTCTCACATCAAAAAAGAGATAGGCCCAATCTCGAGCCCCACAATAGAACTCAAAACTGTCATGCACAGTGTCCCTATTAAATACAGGGAAGGACAATTTTTTTTCTTTCCAAACAGTGAAAAAACAGTACCAAATAAAGGGGCAGCCCAATAAAATGCAAGATAAATGATATTTATAAATTGTGAAAAAATATTTTTTTTTAAAAACTATAGTCTACAAATGAGAAAGTCCACATGTCAAAAATTTATTGGAAAAAGAGAAAAAGATAATAGGTAAGGTGAAAGCAATATCCATACCTTCGGCAGGATAATAAAAACCAATCTACTTCAACGGGGTATATAGAATCTAACATTTCAATATCAAAAGTATTCACACTGCAAGCAACAAAAGTGAGTCATGGTGGTAAGTACATTCAAGCCCGGAAAGCACTCCTCTCCAATATTTGTTCTGATCTACTTATTTGTCATTTCCACTCATCCAAGTCATTTTCCATTTTCACTCCAAAACTAAACACAATCTGACCACAAAAAATAATTCCGCTTATTTTAGTAGCGATGGATGTCTCTAATCAAAATGTCTCCTGAATATAAATGCTAACAAAGTTTCGGAATAAATTAATAGCTTTGGGTCCCAATTCTTTGAATACAATTCTTTTTTAATCAACACGTTAAATGAGCATTGCATTTGATTTTCTGAAAAGGAGTTAAATTTTGTTTCCGAATAAATTAAATGCCTTGGGTAAGATTTTTTAATTTTTTTAAAGATGTACGGTAAAGTTCGGTTTTGTTTCTTTGCTGGACTGTCCACGTTGAGGATGGGCTCTGTCGCTAAATTTCTAAAGCCCCAGCCTACGTTCCTTTTCTTCGCAAGCTTCTTTTGCTTTAATGAGAAGCGATTGGGAACATTCAAAAGCAATGTGACATAAAGATACTTTGCTTGAGAAATACGAATGGATCTTTTCCCACTGATTGATTGATTTCTCCAAAGTAATAGCTGGTCCAGGAAGTCCGGATAACTCGTGTTATATTTGCTTACGGCATTTTTCCAAAAAGCAAAATAGAAGCAAGAAATCTATACTTTGGCGACGTCAGACTACAAGGCACAATTATGGAACTTTCAAAACAAAAAGAATAGAATAATATGGAATTAAAGCCCAATATTCTCTAATGAGTGGTTACCACATAAACAATGTCGTATTAATTTTTAATCAATGTTAAAAGTTTTATTATATCTATGAAATGTTAAACATAACTTATGAGAGTATTGCTTGCTATTAAATATTGGTTTAAATTTTGATTGCATTTAAGTATTGAAAAGATATTTTTATTTTTTCTTTATTAGGTAAATGTGGGTTGACGGGACCCAAACCTGTAACAAGATGTTATAAATGGCGAGAAAGATAAAGTCATGAGAAACAAGTGAGGCAACCTCTACCAGTGGCATAGAGAAACCAAACAAACACCAACACACCAACTGTAAAGTAGAAACATAAACCAAAAATAAACCATCTTATCTCTGAGGATCTTTTCCACGGGATTTTAAGTGCATTTTGAGGGGAGTTTTAGTATTTTTCTTTTTATTCTTATTCCCCACAATAATCCATCCTTCATCACTATTCGGATTTATATTTTCTTGAGAGTGAATGGGGATGATAATTTCTAGATTATCCTTGTGCTCAAGATGTTAAAGCACAGGAGGAAGAAGAATTGAATCTTCAACATCAACATGAGGTGTAGCCTTACCAACAGGAGTGTGTGAAGGGATGACCTCCACAATCAACGTATCAAGAGCATCTTCTTTCTCAGAGTCTTCCTTAGAATCACTATCTGATTGGTTATTAACAACCAGATGACTAGGGTCAGAATTCTTCCACCACAAAGATCGGATTTTACTTTGTTTTTTTCCCAAAATGAACTCAAGGTCTTGGGTTATTAGTGAGTTACAAGTAGTTTGTAATCATCAACCCAAGTTCCATTCCCATTGAGTTCGTTGGATGATTTCAATAAGTGGCAATGTGGACACCTTGAGGTAGGGGTCGAACTTCTCCATATAGACCAAGCGGAACATATAAGCGGGGCGCTATGAATGCGGATCGCTCGCGAGACATTAAGGACCCAAGCCCACCCATATGTCCCACTTAGATAAAGTGCTCCTCCACCACTCCAATTCATAGCTGTGGTATAGTAAAATTGTTCACCATCCAAAGTTTGGAGCTGCGAGAGGAGCTACAACTTAGGCTTCCAAATTATTTGGAGAAGCGCATAGGAACTAGTGGTCGATCCATCCTGAAAGATGTTGAGCCACAATTGGCTATTCTAGGATTGATCATTGGAAAAGGTAAAGAAAGATTCAGATTTGCGCTTGTTGGTAGGTTTGCAGGCCTAAGACTGAACATCATTTTGTGAGAGATTAGTGTAGAAGGAAATGGGCATGCAAGCTTGAGGTCAAGGTACTTGCGGGAGAAGGTTTCTTTTTTGCTTCCAAGATGAGTTGGAGATGCAAAAAATTTTCTGGGGCTCCTTGGTTTTATGGAAATGTTTCTCTTAGCCTCCACCGATGGGAGCCAAGTATGCCTCATGATTTTACTTTTCAAGCCCTTTCTATATGGATTCAACTCCCTTCTTTACCCCTGGAGTTCTGGGAGCCAAAATATTTCTTGGGGATAGCTAGATCCATGGGAGTAATGATAGTTGTTGATCCTACAACTAAGTATCGTGCCGATTGGTCTTTGATTAGTTATGTATTAATGTCCCTGTGGGTTCCAAAATACCCAATAGAATATTTCTTAACTCCCCGGAGGGCAGATGGGAACAACAGATTGATGTGGAAAGTTCCTTAATATTCTGCAACAAGTGCATATGGGTAAGGTATGAATAGAAGACATGTTCCTTAGATGATGTGCCTCTACTGGAAGTCCCGATCACTCAAATGGATGATGTTTCATTGGAGGAAGAGTGGGAATCTGTTAATGTGGATCATGTTTCTAATACCCATGTTTCCTTTCCCAAAAGGACTAACCTAGAGCGTTCCCAAGGCTGAAATAGAGGTTTGCGTGGGGGAGGATCTGGAAGAAGGTGTTGGCGGAAGGAGTGGTGGAGGTGGGATAGAGAACGCAACATTTTCTACTCACACCGACCACTGTTATTTGTGGATTTCACATTGCATGGTGGGGAGATTCGAACTGGGGTGGATGGGGGATTGATGGAGGAGAAGGGGTTGATCGGTAAAGGGAATAGGGAGGACTAGTTGTGTAAGGGAACAAAACTTTGAAATCATCCCCTCAATGGGTAGGTATGCAATTATTGCACTGGTCTTAGAGGTTATTGGGCAGCGGAAGAGGGGAAAGATCCCTCCTTTTGGCAGAAGGATGGCTGACTCTTCAAATGGAAAGCTTGAAGTGATCCTTGAGCCCATTAATGATTATACGCTAGGATCCTCATCTTTTGGGAATGATGGTGATGGATGGACGAAGGTCCATCATAAGAAACATTATGTGACATGAAGTTACTCTAGGATGGATTTGGGTGGCGAGCCTTAATGTTTTGTCCTATCTTTGGGTTGAGCCAAGTCTCCTTGACTCATCCTTAGGTAAAGCTTACATTCACTCGGGTTTCTTCTCTTCTGACCGCTGGTAGAGGTCATTTTTTCTATTCCTCAATGTTATATCCTTTTTCTCCTTTGATCCTCTCACGATGTATCTAAATTATAAGGCTTCTAGGAGCCACAATCCCTATTTTATTACCTTATCTAATTAAAAAATAGTCCCCAACTAAGTTCCCTAGAGAAAAACAAGTGCTTCACCTAAAAGGGAATCCTTCATAATCAAGTGTTTGGGTCCTAGTATGCTCCTCTACTATGATATCAATAAGTAGCTAGAAAATCAACAGAGGTATCCATATCAACCAAAATACAGGCATATGTGGTAAAATCATATAGAGATGTCTTAGGATCAATGGCCAGACATTTACCCAAGGCACCTCCTATAGAAAGTAGGTAATTTTCACTCCAGAATTGGAGGAAAGTATGGAAACTAGACCCAAACCGGTTTTAAATTAAAGGTTTTAGACACCAGGTTGAACAAGAGAAACCATGGTTTCATAAGAAGGTAATGAGATTTGAAATCCCAAATATCAAATCTATATCAGAAATTTTGTCAAAAACTATAATGAATAAACCTCTAGATGTGGGGTAAATATCAATTTTACCTTCCATAAGAGGCTTCCAATGGTTTCAGATCGATTCATGAAGAGAAGGGAGGCCCGGACATAGGTTATTAAATCTGTAAATGAGCCCATTACTCTTGAGGAAATATTCATGTTTGCAAAAAATCTTCCCCAAAGGAAACATGCATAGAGGTTTTGGTTGAAAGCATAGGCTTAGGAGGAATTTGTTAAATTTGGCTGCTTTCAAGAATATTTTGCACCTAATACTACCTCTGAGAGGGACCACAACAACATCCCTTGTCACATTTAATTGAATCTTAGAATACAACGCCGCCACCAAAGGATCGAAGTCTCGGAAACACGGCCATAAAAAGGAGAGGATACACCTAGAGAAGGGACCCCCAACAGCATGTGCAATGCCTTTTTGAGGGCCAAACTAGATTTAGACACGGGAAGAGCACTGCACTCAAATCCAAACTCAGGATTCCGCTCCCATGGAGTCATCGTTGTCATCCCAAGGATAGGAAATATCAAGTGCTTGATTTGGTTTCCCCAGAGCACCATCAAAACCCAGACCCAAAGCCACCATTTTATTCTCCACCATTGCACAAGAATGCACAACTTCCATTTCTCTTAGGAAAAATTGATTCCGACAGAGCATTGTGAGGATAAGACTCAAGACCTAGATCTATCCGGCTGTGCCTATCCCTCACGTAAGTTTGCATGGAGGGGTGATGTGGTTAGGCACTTCTGTCTATGCTAAAGTTGACCAGCCAACTCCATTTGCCTCCATCTCTCTCTCTCTCTCTCCGTTTTTCCTTTTCGTCTGGAACTATTAAGCTGTTGCACATGTCATCATATCTATCAAATCATTCGTTGTCGAGTAATAAATTTTTATTTCAAATTTCAAATTTTCCCACTCCGCATCCGTTGTTCCTATCCCTCACGTAATTTTGCATGGAGGGGTGATGTGGCATGTTAGGCACTTCCGTCTATGCTAAATTTGACCAGCCAACTCCGTTTGCCTCCGTCATCTCTCTCTCCATTTGTCCTTTTCATGCCTAGAACTATTAAGCTGCTGCACATGTCATCATATCTATCAAATCATTCGTTGTCGGGTAATAAATTTGTACTTCAAATTTTAAATTTTCCCACTCCACGTCCATTCCATATCTGAACCCTTTCCTTTCTATGTTGTTCATAACTTCATTTTCCCCTGTTTTTCTGCAGGTTGTCCAGCCGAATATAGGTAGTCAGATTCACAAAGAGGAAGACAGGTTTATCAAAGGACTGCCATTGCTACGTCTAGGACAGGTTTATCAAAGCACTAGCTTTGTTGCCTCCACTTTTTAATCTGTTTCTCTTGCATATTGTGTTGTTGATTTTATTGTTTATATTGGTGTAATGATTTTATTCAATATTATATGCAAAAATATCATCTCATTTCCAAATTTTCTCAATATTTCATCTAAAATCTGTTGGAAATCCGTTGTACCAAATGAAATACACCATCAAAACTTTACATGCCAAAAAACAAAATAAATATATTAAAAACACGCACATATAAAGATGTCTTAGAATCCACAAATATATACATCCATTGCTGTACTACATATAAAAGAAAGTATTCTCAAAACATATATGGAGAGATTAATGATGATCAGACAACAGGGGTGGAAGACTTCATTTATGGATCACTAGTTGTTCCTCGTAGGCATGCAGAATCTCTGTAACCTGGCCCATATTTTCTGCTCACAAGCCCCGCATGTAATAACAGCAAATAAGCTAACTGGGTGAATGTCAGGATTATGATAAACGCCTCCAATGTTTTTTGCATTCTTACGGCCTTCCACAGGGTTTTTGAAGATTTAGTTGAAAAGTTTCTAAAATTTTACAATGAGTTGTCATTGTTTTGATTAATCTAAAGTATGAATTTATTTTGATGCAGCTTCTAAATGTTAAATTTATGATGATGTCTACCATATATTGAGATTTTCAATTCTTTGCCCAGTTTTTCTTGAGTGTATTTAAGTTTATGTTAATTTTTTATGTTTAGTTTTCTTTGACTATATTTAAATTTGAAAAGGGGTTGTGGTTCTATATCCATAATGCATATTTCTATTTCAAACTACAATATCAAAGTTTCATGAGCATATAGGATATATATCAAAGTAGTTTACTCTTCTACATACTATGTTGTTACCTTGAAAATATGTATTTTCAATGTTTTTTTTTATTACATAGTTATATGACCTTATTCGACTAATTTTATTCAATTATTTTTTAATAATTTCTAATTTATTCCCTCCTCCTTTGACTATAACAATTTAATAACGTATTTTGTTGTCACCTCTAATAACGACGATCCAACACATTAAGTTCTTATAGAAGATACTCATTGTACTATACAAAACTACAATGTCAAATCTTAGTGTGCCTACATAATCTATATCAAAGTAGATTGTATCTCCACGTAATACATTGTTTCTTCGACGACCTTCATTTTTAACATTTTTTTCACTACATAATCTATCAAATTTGTTTCATTCAATTATTTTTAATAATATCAAACTCGTTCCCTCCTACTTTAATTACAATAGTTCAACAACGTATTACGTTGTCACCCACAATAAATGTTGAACGAACATGTTATTCTTACAAGATATACTCATTATATTGTATAAAACTATGATGCTAAATTTTTATGTGCCTACATGATCTATATAAAAGTAGAATATTATTGCTCCACGTAATACGTTGTTCCATCGACAACATACATTTTTAATGTTTTTTTTTCACTACATAGCAGTATGAATCTATTCAAAGTTGTTTGATTCAATTATTTTTTAATAATTCCCAATTCATCCCCTCCTACTTTGAGTACGATAAATCAACAACGTATTACGTTGCTACCCATAATAACGATTATCCAACGCATTGCTCTTGCAAAAGATACTCGGTGTACTATATAAAAATACAATGTCAGGTCTTAGTGTGGCTTCAATATCGATATCAAAGTAGGTTTTCGTTCCATGTAATATGTTGTTACATCGACGACATGTATTTATAATATTATTATTTTCACTACATAACATTATAAATCTATTCAAAGTTGATTCACTTAGTTATTTTTGAATAATTTCCAACTCATTCCCTTCTACTTTGAGTACAATAATTCAACAATGTATTACGTTGTTACCCCTAATAATGATGATCCAACACATTATACTTACAAAAGATACTCAATGTATTATATAAAACTACAATTTCAAATCTTAGTGTGCCTACAGGATCTATATCAAAGTAGGTTGTTGTTCAATGTAATACGTTAATTCATCGATGACATGTTATTTTAATGTTGGTTGTGCACTTCGTAGTGTTATGAATCTATTCAAAGTGGTTGCACTCAATTATTTTTGAATAATTTCCAACTCATTCCTTCCTACTTTGAAGGGACGAGATTATTATGCACCGCATATTAGTAAAGACATACAAGAATGGGTAGAAAAAGTATTAAGTTATTAGGAATGTCAGTTGATGTTTTGCAACAAAAGTAGATTACATAAAGAATGTCAATCTGCTCACCTGCAATACATAAGACTAATATCAATCTGCTCATAATGACATGTACAGTAAGAGTAATGTCAATCTGCAATGTAATGAATTAAAATAATTGTTAAAAGAATATATAATAAAGTACATAGTTTGATGACCTTATTCAACTAATGTCATTCTATTATTTTTTAATAATTTCCAATTAATTCCGCCTCCTTCGATTACAACAATTCAACAACGTATTTTGTTGTCTCTCATAATAACGACAATCTAACACATTGCTCTTATAGAAGATACTCAATGTACTATATAAAACTAGAATGTCAAATCTTAGTGTGTCTACAATATCTATATCAAAGTAGGTTGTATCTCGGCGTAATACATTGTTTCTTCGACGACCTGCATTTTTAATGTTTATTTTGCACTGCATAATATATTCAAAATTGTTTCATTCAATTATTTTGATATATTTTTCAATTCATTCCTTCCTACTTTACTTACAATAGTTCAACAATGTATTGCGTTATCACCCATAATGCATGATGAATGAACACCTTATTCTTACAAGATGTGGTCACTATATTGTATAAAATTGTGATGCCAAATTTTTATGTGCCTACATGATCTATATCAAAGTAGATTGTTGTTCCGCGTAATACGTTGTTACATTGACGACATGCATTTTTAATATTTGTTTTGCACTACATAGTGTTATGAATCTATTTAAATTTGTTTCATTCAACTATTTTTTTAATAATTTCTAATTCATTCCCTCCTACTTTGAGTACAATAAATCAACAATGTATTACATTCTTACCCCTAATAACGATGATCCAACAAATTACTCTTACGAGAAGATACTCAGTACATACTATATAAAACTAAAGTTTCAGATCTTAGTGTGGCTTCATGCAGATATATATCAAAGTAGGTTTTTGTTCCACCTAATACGTTGTTACGTCGATGACATGAATTTTAATGTTCGTTTTGCACTATATAACGTTATGAATCTATTCAAAGTTGTTTCATTCAATTATTTTTGAATAATTTCCAATCCATTCCCTCCTAATTTGAGTATAATAATTCAACAATGTATTATGTTGTCACCCCTAAAAATGATAATCCAACACATCACTCTCACAAAATATACTCAGTGTACTAAATAAAACTACACTGTCAAATCTTAGTGTTCCTACAAGATCTATATCAAACTAGGTTGTTGTTCAACGTAATACGTTGTTTCCTTACCGACATGAATTTTTAATGTTTTTTTGCACTGAATAGTTTTATGAATCTATTCAAACTTCTTTAATTCAATTATTTCTGAATAATTTCCAATTCATCCCCCATAATTTGAGTATAATAATTCAATAGCGTATTACGTTGTTACCCCTAATAATGATGATTTGACACATTACTCTTACAAAATATGCTCTATGTATTATGTAAAACTATAATGTCAAATCTTAGTGTGCCTACAGGATCTATATCAAACTTGGTTGTTGTTCAATGTAGTACGTTGTTTCTTGTAAAATTCGGGTCATTTAAATTAGAGAAGTTTCCTATATATTCACAACATAATTTTTGTATAATAATTTATATTGTCAAATTTATTGAGTAGACAAATCATTGTATCAATTAAATCTTCACTTTTTCCTATAATTAAATCCATTTATAGTGTCATCTAATAATTTTTAAAGATATAGCATTCCTTCAACAAATGTTTCCCTTATCAAAAACCATATTGTTATATTAGTAATGGTCACTTATAAAGACATGATAAGAATTGTGATATCAAATTCATCATCTTGAAATATTTTAATCAACATATTGAGCTCACCTAAAATTTATTATTGGCAAAACAAAACTACACTGAGTAAATTTGTGTCTTATATATCACAATGAGTTGCTTCATTCATTCTTCCATGAAATTGATTTTTTTGGCATAAGATTTACGAACGTTTGAATGAACTCTCCCCTAGATTATCATATAACTCTACGTGATTGTAAAATACTAATAACATCAATTTGGATGACCTTAAGTGATGACTATAATCCATAATTGTTTTTTGGATAATTGTGTACACATGAATATACATTATTTGCATCCATTTCCATGTATAGCACCTTAGGAAACCTCTTTGAAGAATTTTATGCTACCAACTCTTAGTGAGCTACAAAATGAATTTTGATAGGATTTGTGGCATATGTCCTTTAATATGAAACAAACCATTTTCACGCTCTAAATTATTGATGCCCCATCTATAGAAACAAAAATCAGCCTCTTCAAGGAAAATACCTCTCTCATTTATTACTTCATGGATAATATCATATATTGTTTTCCCCTTCCCATTAGTCACATTCTAGAGTACCATAAATTGAGATAATGATGGACCACTACCTTTTGAGACTGTATATGTAACATAGTGAACAAGATGTTGTGCAAGACAATTATTTGTGCTTTCATCAAACATCAAAGAAAAGTAAGGGCTATGTAACATATTATCCTTTCACATTTTCTCCAAATTATCACTGAAACGATTCATATATGAAGGAACTTGGAATATTAGGTGTTTCTAAATACAAGATAAACTTTCGAAACTTTTCATATTTAGAGAAAGATAAATCCTTTTCACAAACATGAAATAATATTATTTTTATTGTAGTGACAACTTTGTTTCTGTTGTCATGAATCTATGCAATATGCTCTGGTATAGACTTTCCCACTTCTACTTAGCACAAAACCATGTAGCAAAAACTTTCTTATGTGCTACATATTTCTCATGAGTTAAAGAGCATCATGTTGTAATGAGGTGCATCAATTTTCTATACCTCAATGATGCTCAAAATTTTCAATACTTTACACAATATTCACACTGCATGAATGTGTTATCATTACACTATAAAATAATTAATCGTTAAAGCTTAACTACCCATCATGGAGGAAATTCTTCTTTTACGTACTATTTTTTCTAGTCTCTTCATCAAATTGATGGTATGAATCAAAGGATGTTCCAAATATATAATTTAATTTTTCATTTAATTTAAGATATATTTCTTTGTGAATCTCCCTCTCAAGGAAATATCTAAGGGACTATTTGAAGTTTGTGATTTTTCAAATCCATAAATTTGATGAAAACTATGTTGTGATTTTTTCCGTGACAATTTAGAATTGTTTATAGGTTCATGTTCAAAAATCCATAATAACATAAATTTTAAATAAACACTATAATACGTTATCAAATTTAAATTATTGAACCATCAAGTTAACAAAAACAAAATTGACAACTTCAACATTTACAAAGGGAGAACACTATTACAATACTATCATGAGGAGAATTCTATTTTGTTTAGAAAAATGTCCATTTTATAAAGTAGTTTAAATAGAGTTTAACTCTCTCATGGAAAAGAACGAATTAGAAAAAATAATAGTGGTTTAAGATAACAATAAAATCAAATATTTTCAAACATTTAAAATAAAACAAATTTTAAGTATTTGCAAACTAATCATAATACTATAGATTGTATCACCACACATATAAGAGCAATATTTTCAGCTAATTGTAAGATATATTATTATTTTTACATAAACTTCATAGTATTACCTTCCCAAAATAGATGAAACATTAATGATATCTAAATTTTGATAAATTTCATGCCAAACACATGTTGGTTCCAAGTTGAATATTGAATTTTTATTTTGATCCTTTCAAATTAGGTTACATTAATTTATAGCCTTTTATTGATTGTGATGATGATTTTGATTATACTTATCAAGTCTCTTGATAAATATCAGACATGCATGATGTGAGAGAAATGTAATTGTGAAAGGAAACCCAAAAATATTTTTTGTATAATAAGCATTTTCTCAAGCCAACCCATTAAATTGTATTAAAACATGAAAATAAAAATTTCTAATTCCCAATTTAAAATACTTTATAAGAATATTAAATATATTTATATAGGATTGAAAAGGTTAACTATTTATCCCTTAGAAATATTGAACTTTCAAATAATGGAAAATATGGGTAATAGTAAAAAGTACTAAAACCATGACTTTAGGATTTAAATATAAATACAATCAAACCTAGCGAAGTTTTTGCACTCTCATTTATTTTAAAGAAGATTCTTGGACAAAGGAAAAAAACACACACACACACACACACCTTGATAAACTTCTAACATGTAGATAATATAAATCACAGGAAATACTTCAAAAATCAAAGTAGGAAGGAATGAGTTGGAAATTATTCGAAAATAATTGAGTGTAACCACTTTGAATAAATTCATAACACCACAAAGTGCACAACCAACATTAAAATAGCATGTCATCGAAGAATTAATGTATTACATTGAACAACAACCTACTTTGATATAGAACCTGTAGGCACACTAAGATTTGAAATTGTAGTTTTATATAATACATTGAGTATCCTTTGTAAGTATAATGTGTTGGATCATCATTATTAGGGGTAACAATGTAATACATTGTTGAATTATTGTACTCAAAGTAGAAGGGAATGAGTTGGAAATTATTCAAAAATAACTAAGTGAATCAACTTTGAATAGATTTATAATGTTATGTAGTGAAAAAAAAACATTAAAAATACATGTCATCGATGCAACAACGTATTACGTGGAACGAAAACCTACTTTGATATAGATATTGAAGCCACACTAAGACCTGACATTGTATTTTTATATAGTACGCCGAGTATCTTTTGTAAGAGTAATGTGTTGGATAGTCGTTATTACGGGTAGCAACGTAATACGTTGTTGATTTATTGTACTCAAAGTAGGAGGGGATGAATTGGGAATTATTAAAAATAATTGAATGAAACAACTTTGAATAGATTCATAATGCTATGCAGTGAAAAAAATTAAAAATGTATGTCGTCGATGCAACAACGTATTACGTGGAGCAATAATATTCTACTTTTATATAGATCCTGTAGGCACAAAAAAATTAGCATCATAGTTTTATACAATATAATGAGTATATCTTGTAAGAATAACATGTTTGTTCAACATTTATTGTGGGTGACAACGTAATACGTTGTTGAACTATTGTAATTAAAGTAGGAGGGAACGAGTTTGATATTATTAAAAATAATTGAATGAAACAACTTTGATAGATTATGTAGTGCAAAAAAATGTTAAAAATGAAGGTCGTCGAAGAAACAATGTATTACATGGAGATACAATCTAATTTGATATAGATTTTGTAGGCACACTAAGATTTGACATTGTATTTTTGTATAGTACAATGAGTATCTTCTATAAGAACTTAATGTGTTGGATCGTCGTTATTAGAGGTGACAACAAAATACATTATTAAATTGTTATAGTCAAAGGAGGAGGGAATACATCAAAAATTATTAAAAAATAATTGAATAAAATTAGTCGAATAAGGTCATATAACTATGTAATAAAAAACAAACATTGAAAATACATATTTTCAAGGTAACGACATAGTATGCAGAAGAGTAAACTACTTTGATATATATCCTATATGCTCATGAAACTTTGATATTGTAGATTGAAATAGAAATATGCGTTATGGATATAGAACCACAACCCCTTCTCAAATTTAAATATAGTCAAAGAAAACTAAACATAAAATATTAACATAAACTTAAATACACTCAAGAAAAACTGGGCAAAGAATTGAAAATCTCAATATATGGTAGACATCATCCTAAATTTAACATTTAGAAGCTGGCATCAAAATAAATTCATACTTTACATTAATCAAAACAATGACAACTAATCCTAAAATTTTAGAAACTTTTCAACTAAATCTTCAAAAACCTTGGGAAGGCCGTAAGAATGCAAAAAACATTGGAGGCGTTTATCATAATCCTGACATTCACCCAGTTAGCTTATTTGTTGTTATTACATGCGGGCTTGTGAGCAGAAAATATGGGCCAGGTTACAGAGATTCTGCATGCCTACGGAGGAACAACTAGTGATCCACAAATGAATTCTACCGCCCCTGTTGTCTGATCATCATTAATCTCTCCATATATGTTTTGAGAATACTTTCTTTTATATGTAGTATAGTAATGGATGTATATATTTGTGGATTCTAAGACATCTTTATATGTGCGTGTTTTTAATATATGTTTTTTGGCATGTAAAGTTTTGATGGTGTATTTCATTTGGTACAACGGATTTCCAATATATTTTAGATGAAATCTTGAGAAAATTTGGAAATGAGATGATATTTTTGCATATAATATTGAATAAAATCATTACACCACTCTAAACAATAAAATCAACAGCACAATATGCAAGAGAAACAGATTAAAAAGTGGAGGCAACAAAGCCAATGCTTTGATAAACCTGTCTGGACATAGCAATGGTAGTCCTTTGATAAACCTGTCTTCCTCTTTGTGAATCCGACTACCTATATTCGGTTGGACACCCTAGAAAAATAGGGGAAAATGAAGTTATGAACAACATAGAAAGGAAAGGGTTCAGATATGGAATGGACGCGGAGTGGGAAAATTTAAAATTTGAAATACAAATTTATTACCTGACAACGAATGATTTGATAGATATGATGACATGTGCAGCAGTTAATAGTTCTGGACAGAAAAGGACAAATGGAGAGAGAGACAGACGGAGGCAAACGGAGTTGGCTGGTCAACTTTAGCATAGACGGAAGTGCCTAACATGCCACATCACCCCTCCATGCAAACTTACGTGAGGGATAGGCACGGCCGATCTATCCTCCCACCCCGTCCGCCTGCTCAATCCTCGCACATCATCCTCTGTTCCTCCAATTCCATATCCACCATAGCTAGGGTTAGGGGAATTTTAGGATAAGCATTTCAAGAGAAACATTTCTTGAGTCAACATTTCATTCCTAGCATGCTTAAAAAAATAAAAATTTAATAATATAAAATATATCATATGAATTATACTAAAAAATATTAGTGGAACAAAATTATATTCTAGAATTCTAATCACAAAGAGATATAATTCTCAAGAATTGTATCATCAAAATGTAATAATTACATATAATTAATTAAAGCTTTTAAACGAAAAAAGTTTAAAAAGTAATAACACAACCACAAAAACATCATGTTGTTAGAAATATTGTCATTTATGTGAAAAGAATACTAATATAGAATTTAGTCTACATGCTTTATGTGTTAGAAATATTTGTCATTGATGTTTTAGGAATGTGTCAATCATGAAAAAAAAATTCTCAGTTTGAATTTTTCATGGCATAACAAATAAAAATATTTTGTAATATCCTACGGGTTTGTGTAGCATTCCACATATTTGAAAATGGTCTGTAGTGTGCCACGGGTTTCTTGCAATGCTTCAAGGATTTGAAATCAATTGAAAATGTTTCATGTGTTTGGAGGATCACATTGTAGTGTTTCGTGGGTTTTTTGAATGCAAGATAATACTACACAACAAAGGATGCATGCCTCGGATCAAAGTAAATGCTTTTTTGTGGATGGTAGAAAGGAAATAACTGCAAAATAAAGGAATTTGGACTTTTAGTGTCTCGCAACTTTTTGAGAGGAGTGAGTGCCGCGATATAAAGGATTAATGCCACGTAAGGAAAGGAAAACCAAATTAAATTTATGGAAGTAATGAAATGCCATGATACAAAGGGAGAATGCCACGCAAGGAAAGGAAAACCAAATGAAATCTATGAAAGTCATGAAATTCTATGATAGAAAGGAAATATATCGCACAAGGAAGCCAACAAAAGTCGTGGAAGTCGTGAAATGCCACAACACAACTTGGAAAATAAAATAGGGCCTGTTGAAGTCAAGGAATCTTGTAGAGGTTAGAGAAATCCCGCAGAATTCAAGGAAAGCCACAAAAGTCATGAAATAATGCATCACAAAGGAAAATACAAAGGAAATTTGTGAAGGTTAAAGAAATCTTGTGGAATTCAAGGAATTCTACGTATTCCAAAGAAATTCCATGAAGGTAATGAAAATCCATGGAATAAAGAGAAAAAAAGGGAAGACCACAGAAGCCTGGGAGAATCTCATAAATTCAAATATCATTCTACAAAATTCGACTCATGTCTAGTATCCAAAATAATGTTATTTTTTAGCCAACCCTTAAAAATTTGTCACATCATTTCAAGAGGTGAACATGATATATAAAGGGATTTAATTACAAAATCAAAATAATGCTCAAGGTATTATGACGATGAATTGCTAAGGAATTGAGAGAGAGAGAGAGAGAGAGAGAGAGAGAGTGAGATAATTGAATAATGAAGACATGTCAAGAAAATTTATGAGGAAGGAAGAGAAAACTCAAGCACACTAGAATGTCAAAATTTTGAAGAAGGAATAACAAGTAGTGTGTGGAGTAAGTGAAGTATGAGTAGTGTGGGTGTATGAAGCTAGCAAGACAATCGAGTAAAATATGAATGTGTGCAAATGGAGTAAGTGAATGAGAGAAGTATAGTAGAGAGAAATTATAGAACAACAATGAAGAGTAAAAAGGAAAAACAAAATAGTGTACATGTTGATAGTTTGATATGGTTGTTACTCATCAGTTTGAAGAAGTAACTACACAAGGTGAAAATTTATATTTATTGGGGATTGGTGTATGCAATGAGTTAGTTCTCATATCTAGTTGTGTTGGTGCTTGGCATATGGGATTGGTGTCTCTGGTGATTTGATGCTCGTGAATTAGCTAAGTTAGGGCTTGACATTGGGGATTGGTGTCTCAAGTGAGTTGGTGATCATGAATTAGATGATTTGGTTCTCATCATTGGATATTGGTGTCTCCAATAGATTGGTGCCTACAAAAATTTGTAAATTAATTAATCTTGTGACTATATTTGGGTAGTAGATCCAAGTATTTTTTTCCCGAAAAGATTTTTCACTATGGCGGCAGAGAAATAATTTGTCTTCCTCTTTCCACATCACCAAGTAAATTTCTTGAATCTAAATAATACATTGTTTCCTTCATCTCCCAAGCCAATTTATCCAACTTTACATAGATCTCATGTGGCTTTGGATGTGATCCATATCTTACACAAAAATCATGAACCAGTTTGTGGCCATCAATCCAACTACATTCAAGGATCTTTTTAATTCCTCTATATTTCATCAATCTCTTTAACATTTGAAACTTTCCCCACCTACCCTAATTTGCATGGATGTTTGAGAGAAGAAGATAAGTTGCAATGTTTTAAAGATCCAAATCAAAAATAGTGTTGATGTAAATAATCCTAAACCTATATTCATATTTTATTTACAGGCACCAAGAAAATGCTTCAAAAACACCACCATAGGTTTAACTAGAATCTTATTGATAAATTTTAGGGTGTCCTCAAGATATCCATCATGGATAAGAAGGCCAACATGCAATAAGGGTTACTCATGTGATTGATGTATAACCCTTATCCACTAAACTTACATGGTTTCATGCACATATAGCACAAGAAAAGGGTGTGGAATTTAGGTTTACACATGTCAATTGAGTTTTCTTTAAAATTTATAATGCATTTTAAACAAATACATTCTTTTCATATCCTACTATCATGGAATTTCTCGAGAACATGTTTCTTTAAGTATTTTTCAAGAAATTTATGTGCCTTTTCCATGCTTCCACAATTTACATACATGTCTACCATGGTGGTTAGAACTTCATCTGACACATTTCCTTTATCCTTAATGGTTTGATGGATGTCCATACCCTGCTCCAAAGACCCCATTTTTGCACAGGAAGGTAGGATGCTGGAAAAGGTTGTTGACTTTGGCTTCAAACCTACTAATTGAATTTTCTTGAAATTTTCTAAAGCATTTTCAACAAATCCATTTTTTCATAGCCTACAATCAACATTTTCCATGAGAAAAAATATAGTTAAGTCATTCTATCACAGATTGTACATGCCTTGTCTATTCTTGCTCATTTTACATACATGTCAACAAGGGCAGTTCTAACTATAATATCTGACAAAATTCCACTATACTTTATGATTTTATGAATGTCCATACCATGTTCTAAAGCTCCCATTTTGGAATAGGTTGGGAGTACACTATAAAATGTAAATTGATCTTGTTGGAGACATGTTAGTTGTATATAGTGAAACCGTGTAATTGCCTCATGAGGAAACATGTCTTCTGTATGTTTCAATAATTTTATTCCATTATAATTTGTTTCATTATTTCATCTATTCAAACACTTTATGGGAATATATCAAACTTTCACACTTGACAGACATACAATATTTTTTATGTGTGTAGCATTTATACAGTCTTTTATATATGCATTCTATTTTTAACAATATTTGTAAACGTATGTATACTTCTGCAACTATGGTTTGTTTTATGGTATCTAATAGAGAAGATATGAAGATGGAAAAAACATCCATTTTTTTAGTAATAATTTATTATCGTTGACATTATTCTTGCACTCAGCGCTTTGTAGCATGTTTTATATCTTGGTTATTAGAAAAGTGTGTCTTATTCTATCTTCTAACAACACTTTCCTTTGAGAAGCTTATGTTTTGTTTCTTTTTATCTCATAGTTTATAATATTAGTTGCATTATGCTTCAGTTCATTACGGGTATGATCATTTTTACTAGCATGTTCCTATTTTACTAACAACTTAGGGGTTTGATGTTTCTTTTTCAGTTCTTATCGTTGCAAATGGAAAACTAACATGAAAACTACTAGAAAATCTAAGAAACCATTTTGATCTTGTTTTAATAGATGGTTAGTCATACCTTTCCTTCAAGGGAATGAACTATTATGTAATATCACGAGTCACCATATCAATTAAATTATTACTCATGTAAGTAAGTTTTATAAATAAAATTACATCCATTGTTATTGGATCTCAATATAACCTCTCAAAGGAGTTGGATATTGTCATGTAAAACCATTTATAAAGAAGTAGTTAAAGAATCTATAGAATCAATGTTCGGAGGAGGTTCTACACTTTTTTTGTAACATTAGTTAGAAATAATTACCTAAAAAAATCTATGGCAGCATGTTTTGAGGAGGTGTCAGAGTATAATTTAAACTCAATAAATAGGAATACCATTTTATGTCAAGGTTTAATGGAATTTAGGCACCATTTTTTCTCCTTTTTATATTAATAAAATGTTTGTGAACCCATTTGTGGGCACATGATTCAACCAATTTTTTTATTTCTAATATTGATCATCAACTTGCTCTACTGTCATTGACGATATGTATCCATTGATTACACTAGAAGAAATTTGGTTATTTTTTATTCTTAAAATTCAAGTTTCTTATTAATCAAATTTGTATTGTCTCTAGAGATACAAATAAAATTAATTTCTCTAAAGAGAGAAAAAAAAAATAAAATTTGTAATGTCTCTAGAGAGACAAAAAATTATAATTCATAATGTCTCTAGAGAGACAAAAATGATATTGTATCTCAAGATACAAATGATAATGTCTCTCAAGAGACAAAATATGTATTAATCTATACTAACCATAATTAGATACACCAACTTTGACACAATATTTGAGATAATATACAACTTTTTTATTGTCTCAATTTGAGACAATTTGGTCAATTATCGTATCTAATATTGTCTCAAATCACCCCATGTAGTAGTGTCTTTAGAAATGTACAACCTTGGCTTGATTTTTTTACGGGAAGGATAAAATAATTAACTTAGTTGAGTACTTCAGAAATTATGTATGGGTTACTCCTAAGAATTTTCTTCTATTATAGATAGGAGATGAGAGCTTAAGAGCGTTGTTGGATTTTATTTGTAAATGTGTCTCTTTAAAATTCTAGGTGAGTTAAAATGGTGAATTAGACTTCTTTATATAGGTTTCTATAATTACTTTTTCACACCAAAGATAACACAGGTATAGTAAATGACCTAGATAAAGTTATTAAATTAAGAAAACGGCCATTAGATGCAAATAGAAAAGTTCATACAATCATCCCAAGCTCTAGTATGGCTCGACCTAGATTTGTATAATTTTGTAAATGTAGTTGATGAAACTAATTTAGAATTTTAGGAGACATATTTGGTAACTATGCTCTTCCTTTCATTAATGTAACTAGGTATATTGAACATTGAGTAGATTTTGCAATAGAGAAACTCATGTAATGGGAATGGGAATATGAAACCTATGCTTAGGATGCATGCAAAATTTATAGTGTAGGGATGAAGTCAAAGTTATCATTTTCCTTGGATATTTCAAATTTATGTGTTTACATTTACCCACTTAAGTATGAAATATAATTACATGCTTAAATTAAATGTTACATAACTATGGAAATGCATTATGTATTCACTCAACACTTGTGTGAGTTCTTGCATTGTTGTTGTTGCATTCTATGATAAAACATACAACACATAGTGTAATAAATGACCAAATATACAAATAGCCTTTAACTCAATTTAGAAACATGTATTTGTAATTTTAACTATTGTATTTTATAACTAGTAAGAAGTGAAAGAAGAAGAAAATAAAATATGGAACACTCCTAGCTCTACAATAGGAAAAGTCTTGAATGTTGTGTGCTTCAAAATTTCTTTAATTTATAGTTATTTTGAAAGGGTTAGGATTGATTAGTGTCTAATGGATAGCTTAAGAGATAATGGAGCCATATGGACAACTCATATGCCAAGATGAAGAATGATGAATTGGATGCCAAATCTAATGAAGTTAGGATCAATGAGAATTCAAAGGAGAATTTAAAGGAAGGGATGGAAGAAGAATATTAATTTATTAAGGTTAGGAAAAGAACCCAAAAGTTCTAGATTTATGGGAAGGACCCTTGTATAAGGATTCCTTCAAAAAATTTAATTATAGGACTGAGGATGATTTGTAGGAACCTAATTTTGATCATGCAATTTTAATACTAAAATTTCACTAATTTTATTCTTTACCATCATTTCGTTATAATTAGTGATTTTCTGCTAATTAGCTAACATTCCCCTTCGTCTCGTTCAATTAACAACACTTCATTAATTAAGTAGCCTTTTCCTCATCTTGGATGTTAATTAACGTTGCTACTTTAGTTATAATCCTCTTTTACTTAATTAATTAACCATTTTTAGTTAATTAATATTTCAATCTCGTATTTAATCAATAAACCATCTTATTGGTTGAATCCCCCTCTCAAACCCTTTAAAGTTTAATAATCTCCCTCCAAATCATCTCTAAATGGCTTCTATAAGATTAATTTGGCCTATTAATTAATCCTAGTTGATTAATTAAACATTCCCAAAATCCCATGAGTTTATAATATCTAATTAATCCACTTATACCTTTCTCATTATACATTCCCTTTATCCCTCTGTAGTGCTCACTTCCCTTTGACACTTTTAGATACTGATCATGATACTGTTGATCATATTATGGACATTATTATGGTTTTGATTTAGTAGGATGTTAGATGTTAGACCATGGATTTTGTTGATCTTGATTCAGTTATGATGCATGATGATTATTAGAGACAATTTTTATATGTGGATGATGATATATTGTTTGACATGGATATATTATGGATGTTGTTCGGACATGTGATATTGGATATTGTGAGTAGATCTAGTATGGAAATTAATTGATGATGATATAGTTGTTGATTAAATTGTAAATAATATTTTTGAATTGCTTGATGATTGTTGTGACTCATATGTATAAATGATCTTGAGATGTTATTTATATAATTTGGATGTTCTGATATGGCCACGAGGCCGAAGGAGGTATTTGTGTTTTGCAGGTTAAAATATCACAACAATGTCGGGGGATTGGAGACCAACCATATTGGAATTCTAGATGAATTCAACAAGGTCACCATGACAACTTGTAGTGTTGTGTGTGTTTGTATTTTTGTTAAGAATTCCCATGGGGGGAACTTCATTTAAAATGTCACCAAGGGATTTTATGTATTACTTCAATGTGGTTTCTTTTTATTAATGTTTGCATGTGTTTATTTTGTGATGCTTTACCCCTTTCATTAGTTATTATATGTTGTGTTAATGTTGTGAATAACCATGTGTTAAAATGAATAAATCAAATATGTCATAAGAATGTAATTAATGGAGTTGTTAGCTCTTAAATGTAATGTGTAAGTAATGTGTAAGTGATATGTAAGGGAATGTAAGTTAGATTTTGGAGTATGAAACACTTCATCCTCTTGGAAATTCGAATTTGTCCTTGGAGGCTATATTTGGAGGCTTGTGGGACAAGTTAAACTTGTCCCACACCTCTTAAAATTATTCACCAACCATACCTATGGTTTGGAGGTTAAAATTAGACCTTTTTAATGCATTTTGAAATGACATAATGCAATTTTTAATTGCACTTTTCTGATTTGTTTTAATTTCAGTCCTTTGGGTGTGGGTTGGATTGGAGTGTGTAAGTTAATTTGTCATTCTTATTTATTATGCATGGGTGAATGATGTTGACTTTTTTTGGGGGTTGAGGAAGTGTGATGTGGCATCCCACATGGATCCACATCATCCTCTTCTCTTCCCTCTCCTTTAAAATTCGAACTCCTTGCCTTGTTTTGGGTTGTTGAACTTTTGCATACTTCTCTTGGGGCGAATTTCTTGCTTGTGGAAGGAGATTGGAGACCATTGCATGCTTGTTTGTTGTTGATCTTGGACTGTATTTTGGCATTGGAAAGCTTTTTGTTCTTGGAACAAACTCCATTATTGACCCTTTAAAAATTCTTCTTTCTCTTTTATGCATGTATGAAATGGTGAATGTTCTTGTGTGTTTGTTGGCTGGTTGGGTAGACTGCTTAGGAAATGGTGTAGGAGAAGGCTATGGGGATTTCATGTGGGGGGGCATAAGGGAATGCCAATGGAATCAGTTTTATTGTGGAGGGAGTTTGGGATTGGGATCCACCATGGAAAATAAATAGCTTGCATTTCTTACTCTTGGGGGGCATAAGGGAGAAACTTTGGGGGCATAAGGAGGAATTTTGGGGGGCATAAGGATATGTGAGATGAATTATATTGGTAGGTTGTTCAGGTGGATTCCCATTTCCCATTGGGAGGCATAAGCAGCTTCCCCCATAGTTCCTTGTGGCTTGCTTGATGAAGCCTTAGTTTTGTTTGTATGTATTTAATGTAGTTGTGAACTACATTCTTCTTGAACTATGTTTTTAATATGAAAATGTTGCATGTGTGTTTGTGGAAGCCATTGTTGCCATGAGTTGTTTCACATCTCTTATTTCATTATGGTTGGGGCTCGGGGCCAATGAGGAAGGATGGCTTCTCCCTTCTCATTGGATGTCTTGGTTGGGTGGAGAGCATTACCTTTCCCCCTATTCTTGTTGTGATCAATTGGAAGATGAAGAAAACCAGCATGTTGTTGTTCTGGAGCAAGAAAAATGGACAGTTTGACAGTCCCTTATTGATATAAAATTCATTGTAACCTTTCCCACTTGAAGTGGATGATCTGTATGTTATTTGATTTGGAAAGATACTTTGTATTGTCAATGAGAATCAAAATCTGAAATGTAAAGAGTTATATTCCATCTTTTGTTTTGAAAGAAATGTGGAAGGATGATATATATTTTGTATATTATATTTTGAAATCAAATGGAAAAGGGAAGTTGTAAAGTTGTATTTTGGAAATCAATAAAGGATTGCACTACCTTTCTCAAATTGCATTGTTGCATTGGAATTGACCATCTATTGTGATTTGAAATATCTGTTGAAAATAAGAATACGTGTGAAGAAAAGACAATGTTATGTTCTCTTGAAATAAGTTAAAAATTTGGAAATCAGACTTTGCATATTGGCTATTAAATGGTTGTTTGAATCAATTAAATGTATTAGACTAGAATGGAAATGAATTCCCATACTTGGAGGATGGAAAATGTTTAATAGATCCTTAGAGATTGATCTCTGTTTTGTTTTTCAATCTGGCAATAATTTATCAAAAATGAACAACTCAAACCTACAACATGAAATAACAAATGAAACATTAAAATTTAGACATAGTAAGTTCTAAGGAACTCAATTTGACTATAACACTTAAGAAAGATCTTTCAGAACTTTGTAAAATCAAAATCAAAACTTGTACAATCGTTATGTTTTCCAATGATGTAAAAATTTCAATTGCAACTCTTTATAACTAATTGAATCTTGGAACCCTTCCTAAATCCATCTAAAAACAAGTCTCCATGTCTATTTGACATGTTGAGAAAGTAGAAGATCAAATTTGAACAAAAATTTATAAGTTAACATTTACCAAGTATTCTCTGCAAAAGCCAGCAAATTATTTTCATTAAATTTACCCCTAAAGTTTATCAAAATCGAAAATTAATGTTTCTTGTGTAAAGAGGGCATCATGATATTTCCAGAAAGTCCTTGTTTTCCCAAAACTGAGCTCTCTATCAAAAGTTATGGCCATTTGAAGTTTTACTTCAATTTGGTCCTAAAAAAATTCTTGCTAAAAATTTGATTTTTGACTTTGGAAAAATTTCCACGGCCCCGCCATCCCACATCTAATAGGGTATTCCCACATGGCATGGCGGATGGGGCGGAAATCTTCCAAACTTAACCACTTTTTGAAAATTGCACTTGGAAAAATTCCTAATTTTTCCCCGCATCCCCACTAACCTCTGACCAATCACGTGCTACCACGTGGCTAGCGAAAGCGTGGGAGGTCTTTTGAACTTAGAGTTTTTTTCCTCTTTTAGCAAATTTCCCTAATTGTCTCGTGGCCCCGCATCCCCCTTGCGTTGGAAAGATCATCTTTGTGGGACGCACGGGCCCACGCACACTTTTAAACTCTTAACCTGTTTTTGGTTAAATGCCTTTAGATTTTCTGCCGCCCGTCGCCCGCATCCAATCATTGGATGACACGTGGCTTCACTAGACGATGGTGGAGAAAGCAGAGAAAAATTTTACTTTGAAATTATTAACTTTGTGTTGGGTGAAAATCCTAAATTTGCCCCATCACCCGCATCCAATCATGTGATGACACGTGGTAGCCTTAGGCTCGGCGGAGGCGCGGAACCTTTTCTAAACTTGAAAATTTTATCCCTTTAAAATCGTAAAAACAATGGAGTGCTCGATGGCCCGTGGACTTGCCACCAATGGGGTTGTGACATGTGGAAAAATTTGCAATCGGTGGAGGCACGCGCAAACCTTAACCCTTGCGCTTTTAACCCTAAAAATGAAAATTCCTTAGTTACCCCTGCCAGTCTATTTTTCCCTATGCCAATCAAAGCACAACATGTGGCATTTTGGCATCGGCATAGGTGCGAGATCACCGATCCTTTAGCGCTTTGTGGCCAAGAGACTTAATGTCTTAATCTGCTCCGACGGCCCGCCGTTCCTCCTAACCAATCAGGGCTCGACACGTGTCTCCCCATTGGGCTCGCGGGCGCGTGGAGGCGAGTTGCGCTTTTTCCCCGAAGAAGGGAAAATGCACCAAGTTCTTCCCCGCTCCGCCGGCCCGCACATGGGGAAAATTTTCTCCCTAGGCCTGCGGACTCTCCCTTGGGAAAATTTTCCTCCCAAAGTCCTGGCCCATAACTTGAAAAATATAAGGAGTTAGGAGGACTTCTTTATATCATTGGAAAGGTGAGAAAATTTCCTATCTAATGGGAATGATTTAGGGAAGTTTTGAATGTGTAAAATTTAAACCCTTTAAGCTAGTTAGAGAGTGGTTGAGTGAGAAATTACCCTCCTATCCTAAGTGGTTAATCTAACCCCTTGTTTTGACCTTGTGTTTTGTTAATAGTAGATGTAAGAGGAAAATTATTTAAGCTTTCTATTTCAGTTGGCCTTGAAACTTGTTGTATTAACTACTGCCTTGTAACCTAGTTGTTGACACTCTTAAAATAAAACAAAAAATTATTCCATAATTTTCCTAACTAATCCTAGGTTGTTCTTAGGTCTCAAGTGGTTGTTTTAAGCGGGGATTACACCCACATTCACTAGGTTGCAAGCTTCTCCCAAATTGGAAAGATATATAAGAAGTCCGGTACACCTTGTCCAAACTTATACCATGTCCTTGATATACATTATACTTGAGAAGATCATTTCATGTTGTTGGAAGGTTTGTTAAATCCCCCTTTCTAAATTTTCTAAGAGTAGTAAGAGAATAACTAAACAATGACAATTAAGCCATACTTGATGAGATATCTTCCTCTTGCTTTAGAAATCCTTGGTTTTTGTGATCTATATTCAAATAACTAAGGAAGTATCTACATCCGAAAGACATAAAAACATCAAAAGGAATTTTTCACTTAGCATAGATTCATATTTTCTAGTTTAACTAGCTTCTTTTTTACCTTTATCATGATGTATTTTCTTGAACTTAACTACGTTAGGATATACTTGGAGTTAGATTATTTCAATAATCTTAGTTTAAATTTAATATGAATACATATGACATGCCTGGTGGGACACTCCTTTGTCTCATGTGCATTCATTTATTTTTCTTATTTTAAAGCTTCATTTTATCATTTTACATGCAAGTTCTTTCAATTTGTTAAAATTTCTTTGTTTTTGAGCATGTATATTAGTGTTTGGTAGTGTTGAGTCTTCCTTTAAAGTATCAAGGAGGAAAAGTGTTGTAAAATATTGAATCATTAATGAAGCAATGAATGAAGAAATATGGTCTCAATCCTCTGGATGATGAGATAGACGCCATAGAGAAGAATCAAACATGGGAGTTGGTAGATCAACCCGAAGAAAATGACGTGATAGGAATGAAATGGGTCTACAAGAACATGTATAGTGCAAATGGAAAATTCTAAAATCATAAAGAAATATTGATTGCAAGAGGATTTACACAGCAATATGGAGTTTATTTTAATGAAAATTTTACTCAAATAGCACGTTTGGACACAATAGGGACAATACTAGCAATTAAAGCTCAAAATAAATGGACTATATATCATATGGATGTAAAGTCAACATTCTTGAATGGATTTCTTGAAGAGGAAGTGTATGTGAAATATCCAAAAGGATATGAGGTTGAAGGCCATGATGAAAAGGTGTACAAGTTGAGAAAAGTCCTCTCATGGATGAAGGAAGCTCATACAACATGGTATAAAAGATTAACTCTTATTTGATTCGAGAATGGATTTAGTAGGCACCTTGATGATCCTATTTTATAAATCAAAAAAATGAACAAGGTAATATTCTAATTGTATGTTTAAATATTTGGATGATTTAATCATTACTCAAGACCTATCCACATATTCATTTAAATCGTCCATGAAGAAATAATTTGAGATGAAAAATCTAGGTCTCACGAGCTATTTTTTGGTCATTGAAGTTCAACAATCATAAGTTGGGATTTTTATTTCACAAGAAAAATATTCCAATGACATCTTGAAAATATTCAACATATTGAATTAAGCCAACACCAACACCAGTTATAGTAGGTCCAAAATTAAGCAAAGAAGGTCGGATCATTTTTGGATCCAACATTGTTCAAAAGGTTATTTGGAAGCCTCATGTATTTTACAGCCATAAAGCTTGATATTATGTATGGGGTGAGCCTCATCTCAAGGTTCATAGAGTCACCTAAAGGATCACATTGACAAGATGGAAAAAGTATTATGAGCTATATATGTGGAACTTAAAATCATGGAATATTTTATTCAACATCGGATGGATTCAAACTCATAAGCTATCTGAGATAGTGATAGTGCGGGTAGTATAGATGATAGGAAAAGTAAATCCACTCTGCTTTTCACTTTGAAAAGGGGTTAGTTTCATGCAATCAAAGAATCAACATGTATTCACTTTTTCTTCAACACAAGAAAAGTATGTCGCAACAACAAGAGTAACATGTGAAGCTTTTTGGATAAGAAGAATATTGAAGTATTTGAGGCAACATCAATAAGAAGATACATAATTTTTATTTGTGACAACAACTCGGTGATATCATTGTCCAAAAATCATGTTTTTCACAAGATAAACAAGCATATAGACAGAAATATCATTTGATCATGCGGTTGGTTAATAACAAAGAGATATGTATAGATTTTTTATAGATCTCAAGATCATTTTGCTAAGATCTTTACAAATTCCTTAGGAAAAGAGGTGTTTGATTACTTGAGAAATTTTTTGGGTGTCTATGATCAAGAAGAGATATTGTGTCGGACTCAACACCGTATTGATAAAATGTTGTAGGTTGAAAATAAGGGGAGTGTTAGAAATAGTTAATGTATCCCGCATGAGTATATTTGTATATGCAAACAAAATTTTAATTTATTGCATGAGTATAATTGAGGATATTCATGCTTTGTTTTAAACAACAATCTATTTTTAGAATAGTATATCTTTAGTCTAAAGCCTTCTATATGTGAGGCATATGTAATAGCTCTTTATAAGAAATAACAAACAATGTAAGGCAACACAACTAGAAGGAGGAGATGAATATGATTAACACACACCAATTTTTATTTATGAGTTTAATCTCTGTATTTATTTACAATTTTAATTTCTAAGTTTGTTTTGTTTATTTTCTTTATTCTATAAGGAGTGTGTGGGGGTATACAACAATAGGCCATGTTCCCAGAAATTTTTACATACGGATGGTATTTGGTAAACAAAAGGCTAGAGAAACATGCTAATTTTATGAAAATGAATCAACAACATATTCTACAGGTAATATCAAACAAAATAGTAGATTACGCCAAACAAGTTTATGGGGGTATAAGAAAGGAAACAAGGGAGTTAGGAAAATTTGTACTGCAATGGGTGAGAATAGAATATGGTAATTAAAACAACAAACAAATAAAACCCCATAGCTAGATAAGAAAAGAAAATGGTGGGGGATGACAAAGCAGAAAACCATACGAAAATAGGCGAGGGGTTGCAAAAGCTGCATGCTGGCAATGCAAGAAGGAAAATGGCGACAGTAGTGACAAGAACCTCAACCAACTTGTCGTAGTTGTCAAGTATCCCCTTCATTATAGACATGCCTTCAGCCTAAGTATGGTGATTTCATGAAAATAATAATTAATGTATTTTTATTATATTTGTAATTTGTAATATAAAATCTATATTTAAAGTTTTATTTAAAGTGTGTGGATTTGTTAAAATTTTCAATAGATTATAATGGGTTTCAAAGTAAAATAAAATTTACAATGTAATTTACCTAATGAAACACCAGTTAGATTAGTTGCCTCCATGCATGGTGGTTTCATTATTTCATATACACACTCTTAGAGTTTGTGAAACCTTTCAACTCTATTAAGATATTATTCTTAGTTATATTCTCCAAAACTAAGTTTGTGTATTATCTAAATCGAAAATTGTTAATGCACACTCTAATTTATATCTAATGAATTTTATCCTCGACTAAAAAATAAAGGAAAACGTAAAATTCTAATTCATCTTATCATTGGAGTGACTCAACGCCCTTGGTGCGTGCCTATCATATAATAAATCACACTACATATAAATCAATATGAATGGTGATACAATATGCTTTGAACAAACCTAAACTATCAATAATAATTATAATAATATCAAAATCACGGATGTATTGAATAATTCCCCGCCCAATCCATTGTTCTTATGAAATTAAAAAGTATAAAAATCATTTAAGGATTTTTGTGAATGGTTGATAGGCATTATTTATATAGTTATTTGTTTTAAATCTTTATTAAATTTAATACGGGAAAATATTGTGTTATTTTATTGATTATTTAATAAAAATATTAAGCTTGAATACATATATTTATAAAATTAATTTTGATAAGTGTAGTTTTTTCCATTCATTAAAAACTTCAATAAGTAACAACATATTATGGTTGAAGTGAATCATGATTTCTCCCCTTACGGATAATAAGGTAGATGTAGAGAGGATAAAAACTAGTGGATTCATTATAAGATTACACAATTTATCTCGTAAAATTCAAAGAATAACAATGCTTTTAAGGACAAACTCAATAAATTTCATGATATTATCTCTTTTAGCTATAAAAATCCCAACATACATAGGTGTGGCCATGTTATGAAATTTTAAGAAGAGAAAAACAAGCTGAATAAAAGAGGAATCTCTTTTCTTTCATAGTCATAAAAGTGAGGTATTTTTAGGACCGAATTCCACTATTGTGCTAGTGTGCGTAAGATTTATGAATTGACTATTTAATTACTTTGGTTAGGAGGGGCCAAAGGAAGGGTCCATTTCTCCTTTTCTTTTGAAGTTGTAAATCTTATTGCTGATAATTTTTGATGTTAACATATTTATGTGTATTCTTCAACATTGGAATAAAATATAACAAAAATATAAATTTGATTATATTTTGATGTGAGTCAAGAACAACATTTTGTGCATATCGCACAATCCATTATATTACTTTTTTAAATGTATGTTATTAAACATTTCATGTGACATGTATTCTTTTATATTTTTCATGCACGTCTACATAGACACTTGCAACTACATCATATAATGTTAAAAATTCCATTTCTATTATGTTTTGATATATATCTCATTAAATTTTCTAAAGCTTGTATTTTGGTTTGTGGTGGTAATATTGTGAAAATATGAAGAAGAAAAATACTACATAATTTTTGACAAAAAAATCTCCATCTATAATATTATTTACAACATAAGTTAATTTTTTTTTATCATCGGTAAAAAGAGGGTTAAGAGGACCCTACCCCATACAAAAGATGGAGAAAAAGATAAGACAATGAGGAACAAATAAAGATACCTCTTCCGGTGGTACACGAGAATCAAAACAAATAGCAACATCAATAAACTAACCATAAAAACAAACAATCCAAAGTATAATCAATACTATGATTTACAATATAAATTAAAATATAATAAAGGATATAAAATTTAAATTAGTGCTAAATTCTAAGTCTATACTGAAATTCTAATTGAAGACATAGTTGGAAATAATGAAGTCAATTTAGATATTTGTTACAAACATGAAAGTCAAGTTTCCTACCTAATCTTCAATTGGGGCTAGTTTGTTTTATTAGTATATGAGTTTGTAGATATTTTGAATTGTATTAAATAATGAATTTTATTACTAAATTTGTAATGATAAATATTATATTTAATAATATATTTTTGTGTATATATGGAAAATGAAAATTTTGCATTAGAAAATGATGCAATAAATAAGTATCACATAAAACATAGATTAATACCATTACGTATAGAGCACACATGCCCCATTGATTAAAATCCATGGAAGCGCAAAAACATAGAGAACTAAAAAGACCAGACCTCCATGGGGATATCCAAAATTACTTTGTAAAAATATAGGTATAAAGTGAACAGTTGTTTGTAGGCTATTCATACCTAATTAGCGTGAGAAATAGAAACGTCCTTCCCAAATGGATCCGCAAAAATACAAAATGCTTTATATGTGCCCTAGATAATACCCACACTAAATTCTGGACATCCTCCATGGTGACAAATAATAAAAATATGAATCATTATATAATGTGATAACATATAACCTGCATTCGATTGATAGAAATATTAGAATGTATTCGAACATGGATAACATAAATAGATTACCATTCTCTTCATTATTATATCCGCACCCACTTTAATTACTTCAAATAAAATAATACATGGAAGACACTGATTATTTAATAAAATAAAAATGTATATTTGATAATATTATGACAGTCACAAAGAAAATGTAGTTTAGAAAGGGTTATCGGCCAATAAATATAAACTAGCATAGATATCTGATTTAATTTAATTTGAATTAAATTTAAGTATTGGTATAAATGGTAAAATACAACAAATGACACAATCAAACTAAGATGTAAATATGAAACCTTGTTATCTGTAAAATTGACGAGGGCAATTTTACAGGTAACCATACCAAATTTTGTCCTGGTCCCTCGTCAGGGACCCCTCTGCGTTCGGAATGTTACAAAATCCCTTTCAGGAAATCTAGTTCTCGAACTTAGCCATTTTGGTCCCTTTTGGCTGGGCGCACCTTTTATCTGTGTAACACAGACTAAATTGGTGCCCACTTCATTTCCTTTGGCACACCCTTTGATGTGTTGACACATCAATTGTTGCGCCTTCCCATGATGCACCTTTCTTGCGTGCGCCAAGGCGCATGCGCCTTCATGTTAACAACTAAATTGTTGTGCCGTGTTTTGGTGCGCCAAAGGGTGTAAGGAATGAAGTGTTGACAGTCGTAAATTTGCGCCAAAGGCACAAGTATTTCCGTGTTGACACGCGTTTATCCGCGCCAAAGGGCGCAAAGTTTTACGTGTCGACACATGTTTTGGTGCGCCTCTTGAAAAAGTGGTTGGCACATTTATTGCACCTTTGCCTATATATAGGCACACCCGCCCTATCACTTTCACAATTTAAAAACACGTGATAACTTTATTCCTCTGCACTGTCCACGCCTGCCTGTCCTCCTCGTATCACGTTCGTGGACCCCGTTTCGTCTCTCACATTCTATATATTCCGGGTAGGTGGTTCTTACTCCTCTTGTGTTTTGTTTGATTTGTTTGTGTGGTAGGATAGAATGGATCTGTGAAACCATAAACCCCTCTTGCTGATTCTTGCAATCTTCCCTCCCCAAATTGTTTCCCTCCTCTTTCCAGATCTGCTGGCCAAGAGGGCTCTGCCTCAAAACAAATCCAAAACCTCTTTGTTTTGCCCCTTCACCGCTTGAATCAATGTGGAGTTAAGCCTAAAGGATCACGAATCTATCAGAGAGAAGGAAAACTTGAAAAATCGTTTCCAAGCTGCATTTTTCCCTTGGCGCAATCGCCACCCTTGCAACAGGAAACACAGTCGCGCCTATGGCACACCAACATTGATTGCAACACATAAGCTCCCTACGCCATGTGTAAACCAAGTAAATCCTAATAAATGGCGCAGGCGCATCCCCGCTTACCACAACAATATGTCATGCAAGCTTTCCCTGCGCCACGCCAAAGTCCCTTTCTGCGCGCCTAAAGTTGGTGCTACACGCAATAAACCTGCGCCCTTTGGCGCACCAAACTTCCATGTTGCATGAAAATACTTGTGCCATAGGCACACCCTGCCCCCATGCAACACCAACATTACTTGTGCCAAGTATAAAACTGCATAACGGCACAGGCGCATCCCGCTTACAATAACATGATGTCATATGCAAAATCCTTGCGCCCTGCGCCCTTTGGCGCTGATTTGTTCCTTGTAACACTCTAATGCAGTGCGCCATTCTATTATCTTTGCGGCTGCAATGTTCCTGTGCCCTATGCCCTGAGGCCTTAAAATTGCTAACTCCTCATTCTATTATGTAGTGCTTTAATGGAAGATCTGACAACTAATATGGCTCTTTGGCGTTGGACTTCTCTTCTTCTTCTTGCAGATCAGCAACTGAACTCAGATCCATATATGTCTACATCAAGCAAGAAGCCAACCAAGTCAAAGGGTAAGGCTAAGCTTACAGAAGAAGAGATGAAGTATAAATACCAGAGGGTCAGGATGCCCGAGTCCCAGGCAGAATGTGACCTGGACATAAGAGACTCTAAACTCGATCACATAGACATGGAGGATTTTCGGGCGGGACCGGAGAGTCACGGGGAAGTCCTTGGATGGACAAGTTGGTGGGCGTGGACTCGCATTTCTTTGGGGGATCCCCGTTAGTGCGATAAATAATGAATTTATGATGGTAGTGGCTCGCTGTTACAACAAAGACACAAGGTGTGTCAAAAATGAAAAGGGCAAGTTCATAATCAACCTCACTACCCGACACTTCGAAATCATGCTAGGCATCCCTCACCACCGACACTTTGTGGCTGTAAGCCAAGAAGACTGCACCAAGGCTTGGGAGGATAATGAAGACAAGTGCATGTACGGTGATGAAGCGAAGTATACTTAAAAAGCAAGAAGGTGATAACCAGATGGCCACAAAGTTATTCACCGCAGTGACTTCTCGAGGAATTGAGTGACACCATCACATTCCTAAGTAGAGTTTTTGGGCTTTCTGACGCCCATTACTTTCACAAATGGATGCTCAGGTACCTTGAAACTATGAACAAGAATGTGCCAGATCAACGCTTTGAGTGGGCGGAGGTCATAAGCAGCACCATATCCGAGCAGCTCCAACAACTCACCACAACGGGGAGATTCTACATGAACTCCTATGTAGTCTACGTTGTAGCCTCGGAGAGGGATTATCCGGCACTGAGCCGATGCGGGGTTTGGCCCCAGGTAAAAATATATGAATACTACCCAGAGCTGAAGCTGGAGAACAGCATCCCGCAGTTTACTAAAATCAACGATGCCTTTTTCTATGGCATCATCTGCCTATTGAGGCCCAACATGACTCACGGTCGAACGACCAAGAGCATTGTCACAGCAACAGAGAAGTGGGGGGCCTTATTTACACAATTTCCCACCTTCACCTATCTCAGGGCAGCTAACTTCCTGGGTGAGCCCACTAAATTGCCAAGGTACGCTGGCCCCAAGCTGGTCCTGTTGGAGCTATCCAGACAGCTCGTAACATACCATGAGAAGTGCCTGAAGAGAAAGAAGGGTGGAACTCCTTTCCCCCTTACAGTGGGCAGATACACATGCATCTCTCACCACAAAGCCCAGGAAATGGTTGCAGAGCTAGAACTGCTCAATCTGAAGCACAAATTCCCGACGAGGCCCACTTTTGATCCAAGGAATTGCCTTCCCAAAGCAAAACTCGATCCAATCCATATTCCACAGATCGAGGACATCTATATCGACCTGTACCATGAGGTCAAACTTAGAAGGAAGGACCACTCCCGCTTGGCCTTGGTAGAGATTATTCAATACGGCGTGGCCATTATTCCAAAGGGTTATCAAACTACCGATCAAGAAGTTGATCAGGTATATCTAGATACTAGATGGGGACAACTGGCCATTTCTGCGATCGACAGAACAAAAGCGCCCCAGACCATTGAAGAAAGGGTCAAGGAGACGTTGCGAGAGGACAAAACACTAGTGCAACGCACTTGTCAGGCAAAGCATCTCGCCAAAGGTCGAGGGAAATATAAAGAGGATGAATCAAGCTCTGCTCAAGAAGGAGCTCCTGAAAGTCCTCCTTCCGCTGCACAAGAACAGGTTGTAAGCCTGGTATCCCCAGAGAAAGAAGCGACGGAAGGTGTTTCGATGGGCACATCCACTCAGGGTGTCGCCACTACTACAACCGTTGAGGTTCCTTCTCCCTCTCCTCCTTCTCCTCCTCGCGTGACCCAAGCGACCATTCCTTTGGTCGTGTCCTCTCCCCCATCTTCTACTGTTCCCCCTTCCTCGTCATCCATCTTCTCTTCTCTCGCGGAGCTTTCCCCACCATTTCTTCCCTCATCTCTCAGCTCCCTTCCATTCCCATGTCTACCTCCCCTGCAGTATCCCTTCCTCCCGTGAGCACTTTCTCGGCCTCCCTCTCGATGCCGCCACCAAGTGTCTCTACCCATTTCCCCTCATCCACTGCAGCTGCTCCCTCTTCTACCTCTAGTCCCGTTCCCTTAAGTCCAGCGTGGATCTCCCAAAGCATCTGAGTCAGCAAAAAGGAAAGTACCTATTGCACCAATGGACTTCTCCGTCATCCCAGCAAAGGGGGCTAAGAAGCAAAATCCTATAACCCGCTTCTCTCAGAGTGCATCGGGAGAAAGAGTAAAGGAGATTGCATATCCCGATCCTTCAAAGGGTAAAAATATCTGTCTCCGACAGATTATATAGTGACCCAAGTCACAATGGGAACATCTTCGGAAAGTCTTCAAGGAGAGGCCCTATCTGCGGTGGATTCCCTTTGTAAGAAACTTCAAGAAGCAAAGGAGGAGAAGAGGTTACTAAAAGAACAAAACAAACATCTTCTCCACGCCCTACAGAAAATGGGCAGTGCACCTCCTACAACTGCCACTGAAACTCCTGAGGTCCTAAGTCAGGACAAGATAAATGAGTACACAAAAATCGGCGAACAAGGTATGGCAGTTTCTACCTGGAGGGATCAAATCCTCAAAGACAACGAGGAGGTAATAGTCAAGTTCACCGAATTATATCAGAATATCAGTCGGGCGAACAAAGAGCTCCAGGAAATCGCAGGACCTATCTCCAAAGAGTTGGATCATGCAAGGTTGCAACACGAAACATTCTAGAAAATGCTCTTTTGCAATCGACGATCTAGTGAAATTCGGCATTTTCAGTCACCCCAGGGTACCCAGCAAGATCCTTGCTGCGTTGGATTACCGGGTCAACCAGATGGAGTTCGTCTTGGAAAAGATTGATAAAGTCAAGGAGGAAGCCCTGGATGCAATGCATCAAATGGAGAAAATTGTTCTGAGAATGTCTCCGGGCTTGCTTACTCCTTCTTTTGCCTTGAGGAAGGCAGACGAAACTATCCGGATCTTCAAAGAGATCATCTCGCAAGGGTTAGGGCCAGAAGCCACTTTCGACACCGAATGCATCAACAACCTTCTGGCTTGCCGTGATTTTGTGGGGTTCCCGATGGAGGTAGGAAATGAATATTTTAAGCTCCCTGAAAAAATCAGAGATGAGCAGGAGACTTGTGAGGTCATCGGTGATCATACGAATGGTCCTGCCCAAGATCAACTTCAGCCCATGATCAGTAAATTCATGGAATATAGGACTCAGTTCCACATCGCCTCTCCTGAGCAACAGCAGAAGCAAGATACCCCCTTCCAGCCGCGAGACGATGATGAATAGCTTCCTCCTCTTGGCTTCTTTTTGTAAATATCTAAGAGTATGTTGGTACAAATGATGACCTCATCCATGTTGCACCATGGGATGTTGTCTTTCACCAAGTTGTCCAAAGTCAACATTGACTTTTAGATATTTTGTAGATATTTTGCAATTAGTTGTTGGTTGCCTTTTTCCTTCTTTCTTCTCCTTCTTCTATATATACTTGGATACTTGTTGTATTCAGGAGTGGATATTTTTCAGATGAAAAATAGAAGTAAGAAGAAAATACTTTGAGCTTTTTGTAACAGAAGAAAATATTAATACAAATATTAAGACTTTGTGTTGAATATGTGTGTTATGAGCATTTAATCTTTCTTATGTCAGATTTATGCGTTTATTCTGTTGAATCTATATCTATTTTTTTGTCATTTATTCATCAGTATTGCTTTGTTTGTCTATGCAAGTAGGTTCGGCTCTGTTTACTACCAGCCCAAAACATAGACCCTCTGGCCTTTCTGCTTTGGAATTCATTTCTTTTCTCCCTTCAGATCTTTTCTATCTCCCCCTCATTTCTTTCCCTTCTTTTCACAGTTGGAAATACCTCTACTGGGATGAGATCCCAACCCCCGAAGGTAGAATATTGTGAGACTTGCCTGATTCCTCTTGGTAGAATAGCAATAAACCAGTTTCACTTTGCTTTGACTCAAAGAGGGCAATGCCCTACACACTTTGTTGGCTCATCTATCCATAGTTATGTCCACTTTGATGATTTTCGGACCAACAAACCCTAAGCACAAAAGATAGATGAAGAGACTTAGTTTATTTACGCTCGATTTGGAATTGATCTAGACTGGGAAAAGTGTTGAACAGGCTAGGAAAAGTTTCGTAAATGCTTAGTATAAAATTTTTAATTCACGAACAGAACCGGACATGGCACCCACACTAGGGAAAAGGCACCTGGAAACTGAATATTGTTATTAGGCGCTCATATCTGTGTAAATAGTCGGAATCTGGTTTTCACTGTGTCACAAGAGTATCATAGATGCTCCATGTTGATCACTTTATATTCACACTATGATCGCCGAAGGTACCTGTAACTGCAAAAGATAAGGTTCATATGCACAAGCCCACAAACCACATCAAACCTAAAAATAAATATGCAGAGTGAGGATTCAGACTGACCCCGCGGTCACTCTAAGAGTGAACTTACAACCAAACACTACACTACATATCATAATCAATTTACTTATGGTGTGTGTGTGTAAGAATGGTTCTCTAGGATTCCCTTGTGCAAGTTGCACTTGATAGTGGGTTGTAGCTAGAATGTAGAAATGTAGTAGAATATGTGGATGGAATAAAATGAATTTCCTCTTCATATGTTTTGTATGCATAGTATGCATATCTTTGTCCCTTGAATGGATGTTAGATGGATGTTTTGTAGTGTTTTAGGTTCCTTTTCAATGCAAGCTTAGGTGATGGTAATAATTTTTAGTTCTTGGTCCCTCATTTTGAACACATAACTATGTATTTATATGATTCCCTTATTTGAATTTCATAATTGAAAACTGGAAGGCCGACCCATAAGTGAAAAATATGCCCAAAAGATAAAAAAGACCCAAAATAAGCGAGTAAGGTGAGAAAGGGTCAGAGGCACCCAGAGGGGACGGGGGAACCTTGGCACTTGTGTCCCGGCTAGGCGCTGGTGTTTGAAGCCATGAAGATAAATAAGTAAAGTTTCGACTGGGATGTAGGGTGTGTAAGACCAAAGAGAAAACAAGAAACAAAGAAAAGAGGCCAAAGATAGTTTTCAATCACTATTTTTCTTGCTTAAGAATCATATAAATGCTAGTATGCTTTTAGGACCTAGAAATGTACCCAAGTGTGTGATTTTTTTGTCTTTTCATACCTAATTGTCGTGAGAAATAGAACCTTCCTTCCCAAATGGATCCGCATGACAATACAAAGTTCTTTATCTTTGCTCTAGATAATATCCATACTAAATTATGGAAATCCTCTCTCAGTAACAAATAATAATAATATGAATCGGTATATAATGTTATAACATATAGCTGCATCGATTCATATAAATATTAGAATGTAATGGAACATGGATAATTTAAATAGATTACCATTCTCTTCATTATTATATCTACACCCAATTTAATTCCTTCAAATAAAATAAGACATGAAGAGAATGATTATTTAATAAAATTGAAAATATATATTTGAGAAGATTACGACGATTCTACAAATAAAATGTAGTTTAGAAATGTTAATTTTCCAATAAACATAAACTAGCATAGATATCTTAAATACATCTATCTAAAAGACACCTGAGAGATATCAATCTTAAGGTGCCTATCTAACTTATGTGAGAATTCCAATATAGGCACCTCAAGATTGATATCTCTCGGTGTCTTTTAGATAAATGTATTTAAGATATCTATGCTAGTAGCACCCATTGGTGTTGTGTGTAAAATGTAAAACATTGATTTTTTAAAATAATAAAAATTGTAGCATAAAATTTTAATCTAAATGCACAATAATATACATCACAATAAATGAAAATTATTAAAAGTATTTCATATTCAAAATATACATTTTAAATAAAAATTATATTAATACATGAATATAGTAAAACATTCATATGCATATATGATATATTTGCACTTGATGAATAAATCATCATCTATACATTTCTTCCTCCAATGATTGAAGTCTTTTTTCTTCCTACTTTCTTCTCTCTACTCCCCTTCCACTCTTCAATTTCTCAAACCAGTCATATGTGAATGGAGGTGAGATCCGTAGTCCATGTAATGACTTGAAACGTGATACAACAACAAATGTCAAACCTTGTCTTTTTGTAAGTCCTATATCAATTATGGCTTTGTTAAGTGTTAAACCCTGTGATTTTGGATTTTCAATCCCATGCCAATGCCAAAGGTAATTGGATGATACGTGAGCCATTTCTATAGGGGTGATTGGAATTTTCATTTGATCTGCATCAACAAAATAAATTCTTGTGTAGTTATCAAATTGAACCATTACATATGTAGGAGGTTCAGGGGCGCTACTCCTTGTTTGTAAACAATGCTTCAAACATACCCAAGAGCACCATTGACAAGACTTGCTTCTGTCCATAATTTTTTAGTAAGCATCACCCTCGCACCTTTAGCAATCAATAATTCCACTTCTAATTGTTCATCATCCAATCCAGAAACAACATTGTTTCCTCCTCTACTTGCAATGCTTCGTGCAATAGGTTCATTCAATGCATACAATTTTCTCTTATTATGTTGATGTACATTTTCCTTTGTTGCAAACAAATGTATTTGTTCATTAAAATCCTCTTTTTCAACTGTTTGAAGAGAAGCATCGATTCTTTTCATCAACAATTTCCAATCTTCAATTATTGGATTTTCATCTCTTAGATTTGTTAGAAGTTGTTGAAACCTTTTTGTTCTTCACATTCACCTTGTTGTCTGAAAACCTTATCTAATGTAACAACAGTTATGAAGTTTTTCCATAACAATTTTTCTTGTGTTGTGCTTGCATATGGAGGTGTATCCAATACCAGAGGCAATTGTCCCAAATTGCCAACAAAAATCATAGACCTTCCACCAAAGCACATATAAGAATTTTTTGGAAATGCTTGGCGTAGTCGAGAATCTATATTTTGAAGCATATTTTGACCTATAAAACTCATCTCATCAATCAAAATATACTTAACATGTCGTATTTCTTCTTGAAATCTTGTTAACCTTGATCCTTCTAATTTTTCAAAATCTGAAATAGGCATTCACAATGTTGTATGTATTGTTGATGCACCAATGTTAAATGTTGCAACTCCAGTTGGAGCAAGTAGTAGAAGGGGGCTATGTTGTGGTCATGATAAATCTAGAAATTTCAACTAAATTCATCAAATAATATATTCTTTTCATATTCTCACCGTTCTATATTCCAAGGTGCTTTCCTATCAATATTACCCAATCAATCTCAATCTTAGAAACATGCATAATTTTCATTCATGTATTCTTGATATTATTTTTTAGATAATAAAGGTAAAAATTTGATTTATCTTCATTGTTCTATGGTTTTTTGTTGGATATTATCCTCATTTTCAACATCTACTTCACATTAAACCTCGATATTTGTTTCAATATTTCATTCTATATGCCAAGGATTGTATTAAAATTGATCCCAATTGAGTTTTATTGTTTCATCATCAAGGCCAATGTCACTCTCTATATCACGAAATGGTTTGTACAATAGTAACTCTAACCAACAAAAATTTCACAAATTGATGGCTATCTCGGTTAAGGATGTTAGAAAACCTTGGCCACACCCTCACAATAGTTTCAATTTTCCTTGGCCTCCACTTTTCTCCTCTTTTAATTTTTGGATTGAAAAACCACGATCTAGCATCCTCAATGAGTGGTACATGTTCCATCATGCAAGGTCTATCTTTATATCCATCAACTATTGATTTACCATGTGTTTCATTTTCATCATCATCTTTTAATATTGGTTTGAAAACTTTACACCCAACATTTAATGATACGAAAAATTATACTACACTCAACCACATGAAGTCCTAGCAACATGTGGCATGCAACCATTTCCCCAATATTTGTTTCGATAATAGTTAATTTTAATAGGCGTCTATATAATCGTGCAGTAGGGTCTTCATGGTTTTCATTATTTACAAGATGCATCAACATTTGTTGATATGTTTTTGAACTTTTCTCTGCTTTTATAGCATACTTTTGTATGTAATTTAGTAATGCATGTTTTGAAAGAACGGGTTGTAAATCTATATTGGAATGCAATGATTGTAACCCATAATTATTATTAGTGTTGACATGGTCATCATTTATTTTTGGATCATATTTTTATCTCTTGTCTCACTATCTATGTATAGTTTTGACCATTCATGTTTTATAGGCCAGGGGGATTGTACCTTCATTAAATATAATGTTTTGTTATTATACTTGTACACATAAATTTTTAATATAATTTATAATAATTACCAATCTTACTTGCGGACATTCTTTCCTCATTTTTACGTAGACATTCCCCATCTCTACAGATCGTATGACGATCCACACAATTAAATTAATTCTTCAAAGTCTTTTTTAGGATCTATTTGATTACTATTCATTGTGTTTCTTAAACATGGATTCAAGCTTAAATTATTCCATACCTAAAAATAAGATACAATAATTCATATTTATATTCTTAAAAATCATTTTGTATCTTTTTCTTATCTAAAATCATGCTTAAGAATTTTTATCTGTACATTTCATTGGTGTACATATCCCAAGGGTTCCATGCATGTACAATTCTATCAAAATAATTCTTAGTAGCTTTCAAATGTTATTCATTTTTCCTGTCTAAATATTCATGTAGATGTACTTTATTAAGTTGTGGTACTAACCAATCACACCTTCCATTAGGGAAAAGAGTTGGAAAACCATGTAAAGTAAACCTTCTATCACATATTCATTTAGTGGAGATGATCCAATTTGTGGAAAATTAATTAGTTCGTTAGAGTCTAAATTTTGATTGTTTACCCAAACACGAATCAATTCCATTTCTCTCAAGGCATTGGGTGTTTTTGTGTCCATCAATGATGTGTGATCTACAATTTTCCCTTCATTTATCTCAGTTATTGGCCCTAAAAACATATTCATTTAAATCATGTATTGAACTCCATGTGGACAGAGTTCAATTTTTCAAATATATTTATAGAGGTAATGGATGGGAGATATTTTTAAAAATTCATCAATATTCATGTCCCTATAAAACTTATCATGTTTAATCTTATATATGAGTGTGGTATATATTCTATCCTTATTGATAGTAAAGTTGTAAGTACTTTCACATTGTTGTTTTCTTCATACTATGACAATTGGAAGATTTGAAATATGATGTGGTAAAACTTTTGCAATTTACTTTACTTATTTTGGAAAACAAATCATATGAATTTTGTATTTGTATTGACCTCCAGTTGGATGGATCACTTACAAAATTGGTTTCACATGGGCAATCAACATCTCTTCCACTTGTGTCAAGTTTACAAGTTCACGTGGTTGGGGTCCAGGATCCATTTTATTAGCTTCATAAAATCAATTAACACCTTCCTCTTGTCTACATATTTTACAAAGAGGTCCTTCAGACACTCGATGTATCTTCATTCTAGGATATCTCTCTTGAGAAATATAACACATATTTGGAGAAACAAGCTTGTCTAACTCACGTCGAAAAAATAATTGTATAATTTTGCAATATATCTCAACAATATTTTGTTCTCTTCCCAGTTGTGAATTCGCCTCCGGTTGTTGATTATAATTTTCTATATTAGTCCTCACATCAACATCCATTTCTCTATTATCAGGTGTCTATAGAACATGATCTATGGTTAATGAATTCATACCTTCATAATTAAGCTCGAAATTAGAATTCCTTTGACTGGTAGTTGGTTTGCCCAACTGTTCGACAGTTCCATTGAACCGATTTTGATCACATGTATATATCAGATTTTGTTACTATCTTCTTTCAATCAATAAAAAATTATCTTCTCTTCTCCTTTAGTGTAGCATTGCTATCAGAGCTTCCTGATATCCATTGGAAACGTGGCATGGAGCTTTCTGAGGTTTGTGGAAGTCTGGAGATCCCTGAAGCGACGTGTGTACTTTTCTTTGGCATCCTCATTGGCTATGCAGATCTAGCTATGTGTGGAAACCAATATCTACTGCATAAGTCATTGGAAACCTGGAGAAGTCTGCTTTGACATGGTAGCTTTGTGTGGCATTTTTTTTACGCAGAAGGAAAAGACAAACGAAAGAAAAGAGACCAACACGAGAATTATTTGGCATTTTGTTCTCCTTGCTGGAGTGGAGCGTCAGAACTAGCCTGCGTGGAAACTTGGAGTCCTCTTGGACGTGGAAAACAAAGGAAAACAAAAGCGTGAAGCATGGAAGCAAGTCTTTCTCTGGATTTTTATTTTCTGATTTGGCAGCAACGTGTAGCATTTCCAATGTGAAAAAAGAATGGATAAAGAAAAGATCAACTATCCTTTACCGTGATCCCGATTTATGAAGGTGAAACACTGATTAAAGGATGTCAACCCCAAAGATATTTTTATCCGATTACCAGCTCTTGAAAGTGCCAAATTATGTTGCATGGAAGACAATGATGAGAACCATTCTCCTCTTTGAAGATATCTGGGAGATCGTAATTACTGGCACACTCCCTTGTCCCACCGACGTAGATGAGTAAAAGAATTGTGACAAGGCCAATGCAAAATCCTTTATGTTGATCACTCTAAGAATATCCGATGAGGTACAACCACACATACAAAATGCGACAACATCAAAGAAGTTATGGGATACTCTCTCCACCATCTATGAAGAAAAGAATTTGATAAAAATTCTTCATCTCCAATCAAAGCTTCATACCATGAGTATGCAAGAAGGAAAGAAATTGGAAGAATTCTTGTGTCATGTGACAAAGTTATGATTAGAGCTTAGTACATTCAGAGAGGTGGTGAAATATAAGTTACTTTTCCCACTCACACTGCGAGCTATTCCATCCTAGTTCAGGACATTCATCACCACATTGACCATCACACAAAAGGAGGTGAGATTTTTGAACTGGTGAATTTTTTTGTACCAGGAAAAATCCATTCAGATAATGCAAGAAGAGTTTTATGAAAAAGCATTGATCTCGAGGCATAAAAAGTTTTAGAAACCTCGCAAGGGAAAACAAGAGAAGCAAACACAAAAATAACCACAAAAGTAAAAGTCTCAAAAGGTGAATCGATGGTGTTACATATACACCACGAATACACATGAAACTATGAAATGTGGGTACAATGGTTGCACACAACACAATTCTGTAGAAGAGAGCACATCTGGCCGAGGTGATTCATAGAAATCCAAGTGGTGTTCTCATGGAAAGAAGAAGAAAGGACATGTCGAAGCCCAGCCAGATGATGACTCAAATGAAGATGTTTTGGAATCAGCACATTGCGGCGCCCACGAAGATTATTTGATTCTTGTATGCCAATTATCGCAGCCATTAGATAATATTTGGTTGATAGATTTAGGTACCAATAATAACATGACACGTGATAGAAACTCATTTGATTCATTGACTGATCGACTCACTAGAGATCAAGTTTGTATTATAGACAATAAGGAGTATGTTGCATAAGGAATAGGCAATGTCACCATTCCTCTCGGGATGAGAAGATATATTCTCAAGAAGGTGCTCTATGTCCCTAGCTTGACCACAAATCTCATGTATGTCTCTCAGCTATTGAATCACAAGCTCAAGGTTGAGTTCCTAGTTCAAAATAACATCAAATCATGTCTAATATCTCAAAAAGGTAAAATACTTCCTAGAGATTTTTTAAAGGATCATTTATTTGCATTAGATGAATTTTCATCCTCTGCAATTACGTTATCTGCCTCCATGGTGGAATCCATAGCACTTTGGAATTATCGGTATGGACATCTTTCTATCGCTCCCTCTATCATCTCAATTCAAAGTAGATGGTACAAGAACTTCCTCCTCTCTCTCATTCATTACCTCTTTTCTTGGATGTCTGGCGGGCAAACAACATCGGGATCCATTCGATTTGAGTGCATTTCATGCCAAGAATCATCTCGAGGTCATGCATACCGATCTTTATGGACCCTTTCCTACCTCATTTAATAGGTTTTAGTACTTCCAATTTTTGACTAATGATTATTCCCGCAAAACTTGGGTGTTCTTTCTCTAAAATAAGAGTGAAGCTTTTGCACACTTTCAGATCTTTTATAAGAGAGTTTTTCAGTAGACTGGGCAACCCCTTCTTGTCCTCCATTTATATTGAGGGGGGGAAATCACATAAAATAAATTCTTGGTGTTCTTCAAGGATCACATCATCACACAACATTTGACTACACCCTATACTCCCCAACAAAATGAAATTTCATAACATCGTAATCAGGTTGTCATGGAGATGGCTCGTTGCATGCTTTCCACTACGCAAAGTTGGAGAACATATTTTGGGTAGAAGCAGTCCATACTATTGTATATCTACTTAATTGAGCACCTATAAAGATCTTGAAGGACAAGACACCATAAGAGGTATGGAGTAATCGTAAACCTTCAATCATTTGAGAGTATTTGGTTGTACTGCATATATGCATGCTTCAGATAAGAAGAGGAAGAAGCTTGATGAAAAAACACACTAGTGCATATTTTTGGGGTACAATACTACCTCAAAATCATATCATCTCATAGATCTTGAGACAAAGAAGATAGATGAGATAAGAGATGTTGTTTGTGAAGAGTCGTCATTTTACTCATTTCTACAAAAGGAAGAGTCAACACCAACCTTCTCTCGAAGATTGCTCACACATCCAGATAATGAGCATGATGATTCTTCACATAAGAATAATAAACTATAAGGATAATTTTTCATTGGTCTTGGGAATTTTGAAAACAATTCTTCACATCAACAACAACATCAACGTCCGAAGTGGGTCCAAAGCACCATGAGAGACTCCCACCTGAACTCTCTTCTAGACACTTCATCAAGAGTTAGAATGAGAATAAGAGAAGATAAATGAGGTAAATATCACACTCATGAGTTCAGTGGTTGATAGCACTGAAACTGGTTCAGTTCGTAAATAACTCAGTGAGCCAAAGTGGAAGAAGGCCATGGATGCAGAATATGACTCCTTGATACAGAATCGTACATAGGAACTTGTCAATCTCCCTACAAGTAAGAATTCCCTTGGTTGCAAGTGGATTTTCAAAATAAAATACAAGGAAAATGGTTCTATCGATAAGTACAAATCATGTCTAGTTGCAAAGGGTTATGCTCAACAGGAAGGAATTGACTATAATTAGACCTTTGCACCCACTGCGAAGATTAAAAACATCAAAGTTGTCTGGGAACTGACATCACAAAAAAGATGGAAACTTTAGTAGATGGATGTACAAATGGATTTCTTCAATGGTGATCTTAAAGAGAAAGTATTCATGACCCAACTAGAAGGTATTTTGCCTAATTAAGTCTATTTATGGACTTAAACAAGCACCTAGGGCATGGTACATAAAAATATATGATCACCTATTGCAGCATGGATTAACTCGTAGCCCCTCTTATTAAAATTTATATATTAAAAATATAAGAAGAGAGATTGTAATCTTGGTTTTATATGTAGATGATCTTGTGATCACAAGGAGTTCCAAAAATATCATTGAAGATGTTAAGAATTATTCTAAGAAATTCTTCGACGTGATAGATTTAGGGCTACATCACTATTTTCTTAGCTTGGAGATATAACAGAAGAAGAATCATATTTTTATCTCCCAGATGAAATACGCCAAGAAACTCCTAGAAAAGTATGGTATGTCAGATTATAAACCTATGTCCACTCCAATGGAAAATGGTTTGCAACTTTCTAGATTCCAAGATTTACCTCAAGTAAAGCTGCTACTCTCTATAGATAACTTGTTGGGATTATCATTTACTTGACGTATACCAAACTAGACCTTTGCTTTGTTGTGAGATATCTCTCCATATTCATGCAGGAGCCGAAGAAATTTCATTAGGTAGCACCGAATCATGTGTTGAGATATATCGAGGTACAGATTGACTATGGTCTAGAGTATCATAAGAACTCTCAATTCTTCTTACAGGGATATACAGGATCGGACTATGTTAGATCCGTTGATGATAGGAAATCAACTTCAAGTTATATTTTCATCTCGGGTATGGACCTATCTCATGGATCAGCAAGAAGCAAATTGTTGTTTCTCTCTCATCCACTGAGGTAGAGTATCACGCCACATAAGGATATTTGTGTGAAGAAATTTGGGAATTTCTTAAGAAAATCCTCCCATCATTCACTGTGATAATCAGGGTGTGTTGAAGATTGTGAAAAATATAGTTTTCCATGAGAGAACAAAGCACATTGAGTTTGAATGTCACTACATTTAAGAACAAGTCTTGAACCACCACATCCAACTCCAATACTACAGACAGATGCTCATATTGTAGATATACTCACCAAGTCTCTTGGTAAGGTGAAATTTGAACTTTTTGGGGTACATTTGTAAAAACAATTTATTAAGAGGGGGAATGTTAGCATAAATATGATTTAATACATTGTTTTATTTGTAAACCGACTGGTAGTTGGTTATGCCCAACTATTTGATAGTTCCATTGAACCACTTTTGATCATGTATATATCGGATTTTGTTGTTTTTTTCTTTCAATCAATAAAAACTTTTATCTTCTCTTCTCCTTTAGCGTAGTAACACGTTCTCTTTGATATTCTCTTTGTTGCTCTTCATTTTAAAAATTCAATCGTGGAAGAGCCACACCTACAATTTATAAGAATCGTAAAATACATTTAAAACACATACCATTCAACACATTAAAACAATCGCAATCATCATATTGTGATTTAAACATATTTAAACAATCATTATAAAATAGATATAAAACACACACCATTTAATACATTTAAATAATTATTATAAAATACATTTAAAAATGAGAAAAATATAAATTACATTTATTTTTTAAATATAATTACTATTTTTTTATTGGTAAACAAGGGTTGAAGAGTCTATTTCCCTTTGTTTTACTTTTATAATCACTAGAGTGACAACCGGTGTAGGAGACAACTGGGGACCTAGATCCCCATGACCATAAAACCTTTTAATGAAATGATGTAACCCATAGATTAAACATCGCACCATCCTTCGAGCATTACTCACAATCGAAATCACCTCCTTCATCACGAAACCCACCCATATGATCCATCACTGAATACTCATGACCACAACCGACCTCCAATGCTTTAGGGGGAATCAAACCTTGGTGGGCATAGAAACACCCAAATGACCCAACCAACTCACCCTCACCTCATTGGTTAAAAATTTGGTGTTAAATGTTTTTAATATACCAGATCTATGAATTGGAGTGGTTGGAGGATAACTTTCGCTAGGTGGTTTGGCTTGAATAATCACTTGAGCGACAACCGATCTAGGAGACAATTGGCAACCTAGAACCCCATGACCATAAAACCTTTTAATGAAATGATGTAACCCATAGATTAAACATCACACCATCCTTCAAGCATTACTCACAATCGAAATCAACTCCTTCATCACCAAACCCACCCATACGATCCATCACTGAATACTCACGGCCACAACTGACCTCTAATGCTTCAGGGGGAATCAAACCTTGGTGGGCATAGAAACATCCAAATGACCCAACCAACTCACCATCACCTCATTGGTTAAAAATTTGGTGTTAAATGTTTTTAATATACCTGATATATGAATTGGAGTGGTTGGAGGATAACTTTCTCTAGTTCGCTGGGTTTGAGTCCTTAATCTCCACCAAGCGATCCACATACAGAGTGCCCCGCTATGTTCATCTTGGTCCACATGGAGAAGTTTGACCCCTACCTTAAGGTGTCACCATAACCACCTGCTGAAAGCATCTAATGAATCCAATGGGAATTGAAAATGAGTTGATGATTACAAACTACTTGTAACTCACCAATAGCCCAACATCTTGAGTTCATTTTAAAATATAATAATTATTTTTAATTAATTCATTTAAATATTTATTTTTAATGTTTTTTAATGAACTAATACTTTGTGTAAACCATCATTTTAAAATGAAAGAAATGCAAATTACATTTATTTTAAAATATAATTATTTATTTAATCAATTAATTCAAATATTCATTTTTTTATTTTTTATTTTTATTTTTAAATTAAGAATTATATTTATTAAATTGTAATCACACATATTATTTATATGTTTTATTTAGAAAATATATCTAAAATTAAAGACTAAAAAAAAACTACCCTAAGTATTTATTTATATTTTATAAAATACATGTAAAAGTAAAAATACATCTAAAAGTAAAAAAATTACCTAAGTATATATATGATGCGTAATTTAAAGTAAAAACTAAAAATAATATAGATCAATAAAAATTGTTATAGTTACTTACCAATTGTGAATTTCCTTCAAAATAATATCTTTACACTTATTCACTTATTATTTATCCCGCACTAATTATATTTCACATTTTAAAAATAAATTACATTTCCGTGTATAAATATATAATAATATATATAATTTTATGTATTAAACATTGAGTCGGCATTGAAAATATATTAATTTAACCATAAACTATTAGTCGAAAAATAAATAGTTTTTTCAATCAACGTACGCCATTACACTGCAATATCAAGGCTCTAAGGAACACCTCTCATGTAATAAAAGTAAATTAGGAGATGATGACAATTGCATAAAGTTTTCAAAAATATAAAAAAAAAAAATATTTAAGATGATTATGACGACAATGATTATTATTACCAAAAAATTAACTTGGAGCCAATAAAGACATATTGATTAACGATATCAATAATCAATAAACACATAAATATAATAACATAACACAATCAACTAATCACATATAAAATTTAACTCTCTAGAATGACTTATTTACATAAATAATTGAGTTACAACTAAATACAATACTAATAATCTAATTGAGATGCGATAACAAATAAAAACACATATACAAGAATATAATAATATGTGTAATTACTATTTTCAAATTAATCAAAGGGATATTCACAATATAGGGTTTTTTTATATTTAATTTGAAAGACAAGATCTTTGAAGAGATCCCTTTGGAATTGATTGTGAAAATGTGGTGTAAATATTTCCATAAAATTTTCCTAGAAATTTGGAGCCAATAGAAGATGGCATGTCACTATTGCCAAATATTGCCAAAACTTTTGGTGCTTATGGTCGAGTGATGGATAGCTCAAAAATTAATTGATTTGGATTTCACTATTCAAATCCCTAGTTTACTTGCTATAATTCTTCTGGTGCCACATTTGTGTACCTACGACTGAAAAATAAAACTTCTCTTGCCTTAGGACAACTACACATGCAATATCTAAAGGCTTAAGGCAAAAAAATGATATTTAAATTCATGTGTTAGTCATGGTAAATAGTATAAGTATCTAGTTATTTTTCAAGGCACTAAGGGGTGGAAATTGTAATATAAAAATATCAAAAAATAGTAAATTGCATAAAGGAAAGTGCTTCGAAAATTCAAGCATAAATAAAACCATAAGTTGTGAGTAAAAAGTGCTCCATGAAAAGGCTAGCTTCAAACAATGATATAGTCTCTAATGATCATTTGGTTTCTCCTAAGTACCAATGAGGGTTCAATAGAATGATAGATATTGTATCAAATGAAATACAATTGTTGTGAACTTATAGACAAATGAATTCAAATTATGACATATTGGTGCACAAACTAACACCAAATGACTAAATACAAAAAATGAGACAAAGGGATGTGAGAGGAGAGAAATAGTTCCATGGAGTTAAAGGAAAGAGGAAGACCGTCAGATGTCAACAAAATATGCTAATAACTACTTATTTGGAAAAATAATTGACAAATAAACAAGAACGCTAAAATATGTTGATTGACGGTTAATAAATGTTTTGAGGCCAATTGCATGGGATTACCCAAACCACAAACAACTTAGATGTTATATTTATCATCATTGATATGATCTTCTATTGAGAAACCATAATGAAAGGTTAGTGAAAGTGTTACAAGACATAATATTATAAGACTCCTTTTTTTTTATCCTTTTTATATTATTACTCCTATTTTTATTATATTGATTATATATAATTTTTTCATATTTGGATTATTTCAATCTCTTCCATTCATTTTAGTAGTCAAAATAAATAAGATTAAGCTTTTGAAGCTACCCATATTTACTCCTTTTATTAGGCTCCTTATAAGACATCATACAATAAACTTGGAAAGCTTCTCAAAAATGTTCTTTGGGTATATACTAAAAAAGCCAAAAAAATATATAGAGTTCTTGGAGTTTTAGTTTCCTTCCTTAAGACAAAGGCAACATGTTTATCATCAATGTCTATCTATGGAAAAGCATTAACACTTTTATTTGCTAAATTGTTAATCATGACAATTGATAACAACAAAGCTTGGAAGACCCTTCTACGACATTGCATCTCTGTTAGTGCCCCTTATGGTAAAATTTTCTAAAGAAACATTGGGCTTCATGCATCACTAATTACTTTGGATTCAATTGAAATGGAAGGTTCTTTTGTTTCTAAAAGTATATGGAAAGATTTTGAAGCTATAACAACTTCTTTGAAGTGATTTCGTGGTGTGTTTAAATCTTGTCTATATTTGAAGAAGCAAAATATTTTGTGTTTTCCCATCGTGTCTGGTAATTACATCCCTTTAGTTGAAACACCTAACATAAAATTCATTCAATTATTTAGTAAATGCATCACCACCATACATGATTTTGTCTCCTCAAGAGATTATATCCTTAAGCCCGACCAAACAAAATTTAAGATAATTTTGTAATGTTCTCTTCACAAAATTAATTCGTAAAAGTACCCATAACTTAATTTTTATTTCTCGTAAGCTTAAGGGGTGTTGCAAGAGAAATATTATATTTTAATAAAGTGACTTAAGATGCCAAAATTAACTTTATGTTCCAAAAGAAACTTATGTCTTAATATTAAAATAAAAGTAATGGTCAATAAAGAAAAGCCAAATTCCAAACTAGACATGGGAAGTCCTACTTGGTAACCTTTTCTCGAAATGTGTGCCATGAAAAGTCATAAAATGGTGTTGATGGGGATCTTTTAGGCATCTTATTTGGCCCTTATATTATTGAGATTTTGATTTGTTGCTCCAACTACATTTAAGGAAAAAATCCCTCCATTGCAATCAGATTTGACGATGCAAACCCTCCAATCTTCAGGGGTAACTTTATCCAGGACTTGAATTTTTGCATCTAGACAAATATTTCCACTTTCGATTCAAATTCATCAACTAGGGCACATTGTAGATCATATTTTTATAGTTTACATCTAGGACATCATCTTAGGTTGGAATAACACATTTGGGAATGGTTTTTACCCTCATTTGAAGCCATCTTAAGGGTTGACATCACACTCCTAGAGACCGATGCCACCATTGGTGACTGCTTCAACATGTGGTACTACTAGAAATAGATTGTGGGGCTTGGGTATAATAGAATTCTAGCTGAAACACCATCATAGGTTAATTGGACCAGCGTTTTGGCATTATTTTCCTATATAAAGTCATATGCACTTTTATTAATTTCTAGCTTTAGAATAAAATATAAAAAATATTTTTTATGTATATCTTATCTTTGCACTCAAATCTATATATTCAGAGGGTTTGTCAATGTTTTTTAGCAGTTGGGTAATTTTGTTTTAAAGGATTATTGTAATAAAATTGAAGGAAATCATATTGTTGTTTTTATTATGGATTATTGAAAATTTCATATTTTTTTCTAAGAGACATTTCAGTGGTATCCGAGTTGGTTTCCTTTCCATCCTATTAGGGAATTATAATATTCACGAAAGGTAACGATAGAGAATTCAAATATTACCAGAGAGAGAGAAAGAAGTGTTTGAAAGAACCAAAAGAAGGGCTTGAAAAAATTGACCCTGAATTTAGGAAAGGAAAAGAGAAAGTAAATATGGCCAATAGGAATGTAGAAGATGCAAGGATTGATAGGATTTTCTAAAGACATGATCGATTGAATTATATGATGTCCCAATTGGTTCATACCATAAAAAAAATGCATGCACCAAGAAATCAAAATGGTGAAGGAATTTCTTGGGATACACTACAACCATCAACCTCAAAGAATTGGTATTGGTTATCTTGTTAGGTATTTCTAGTTTAATTTCCTTATGGGGAGAAATGTATCCCATAGGTGGAAATTCAACCCTTTATGGTAGTTGACATTTCTACTAGCTATTTTGAATATAGAGATCTTCCAGATGAAATATGTGAGGAGATATCTCTTGCAAATTTCATGGGTTTGAAGAAAAACAGAGGAAGACCATGACCGAAACCTAGACCAAAAATAAAATCAAAGGAATATTCAACATGGTTTGGGAAAGTTAACACTTCATGTTCGTGTAACGTTTATTCCATTGATCTTGTACCTATCTATCCATGTTTCACATTCCTTTCAAGTTTTTTGTTCTCCTCATGCTTTGCCTAATGTATATATTCACTTGTTTCACGTTGAATAAAGTATAAAATAGACTCCTTATTTCTCTATTTTATTAATCATTGCTACCAGAGCTCCTTGTGACCCCAAACCTGTGACTAGGGGGAAATATTATTTTTGTTGACATTGATGGATGTGGGAAGACCTTTGACTATGAGGAAATATGATTTTTTTTGTTGACATGGTTGGATGTGGCACAAACCTACAACTAGTGGTGATTGTTTTTTATAAATTCCCCTACCTGTGTGGATTTTTTTGGCATATCTAAACATATGTGATGTTTAGGCTCCTGTCATTCAAATAGCTAGGGAAAACCATTAGTGACATGGTGACACATCCAATTGACATAGATGAGAGAACAAAGTATGAAAAAGATAGTAAAAATCCTTAATGTTGATCACTCTTGGCATCTCCGATGAGGTTTAACCACACGTATGGGATGAAATGACATAAAAGGAAACCTAGGATGCTTTATCGACCATCTACGAAGCCAAAAACCAAAAAAAGATCATCCATCTCCAGACCAAGCTTCATACACTCAGTTTGAAAGATGGCAATAAAGTAGAGGAATTTTTACGTCGTGTGGTAGAACTACGAGATGAAATTTTGGCACTCAGCGAGAAGGTGAAAGGATCTCGATAAATATAAGAGCTCTTCCTTCCTAGTTCCATATGTTTTTCACAACATTGAACATCACAAAATAGGTGGTGACATTTAAAGAACTGGTAAATATTCTCTAGCATGAAGAATCCATATAGTCAGTGCACGAGGAGTTTGAAGACAAAGCCCTTATCTCGAGACAACATAAGAGTCATAAGTATCAGAAGGGACAAAAAGAGAAACATCCCCAAAAACAACCCCAGAAGAAACCACAAAATAAAATTCTCAAAAAACATATCATTGGTGTCACATTTACACAAAAAATACACATGACACTATTAACTATTTTTATAATGGCCTAACTCAAGGTAATTTTGAAAATGAGAACACATCTAGTCACAACAATTCACATAAATCTAGATGAAATCCTCACCATAGGAAACATAAAGGACATGTTGTGAATCAACAAGAGAATGACTCAAAAGAGGAAGTACCAAAATCATTGAATTACAACACATGTTAGAACATTGTTCTAGTCTCCAAAACTTTGCATCCCTCGCAAAATGTTCGGTTGAATTACTCAAGTTCTAGACAACACATGATAGGAAATATAAAGTTGTTTGATTCATTGACTAATCAACCCACTAGAGATCGAGTTCAAATTGTGGACAACAAAGAGTATGTTTTATAAGGAATATGAATAGTTACCATTCCTCTTAGGATGAGAATTTTTACCCTCATGAAGGTGTTATATGTCCTTGTCTTGATAAAAAAACATCATGTTAATTTATCACCTCCTGAATCACATGCTTAAGGTGGAGTTCATGGTCGATAAAGTCATTAAATCATGTTTGATTTCATGAAAATGTATGATACTTGCTACAGATTTTGTGAAGGATCGTTTATTTGCATGAGATGTTGTTCCATCCTTTGCAGTTTTTTTATCTACCTCTATGGTGGAATCTACTTCACTATGTCAATATCGATATAAGAACCTTTCTGTTGGATCCATCTATCATCTCAGTTCCAAGGAGATGGTTCAAATTATTCCTCCATTGCTTTCATATCTATTCTAGATGTCTTGTGGGAAAATAACATTGAGGTCCATTTGAGTCGAGTTCCTTCCATACTAAGAACCATCTTGAGGTCATTCATACTGATCCATGTAGACTATTTCCTTCTTCCTTTTAAGGATTTTATTACTTCCAGTTGTTTGTAGATGAGTATTCTCGCAAGACATGGGTTTTCTTTCTCTAGAAGAAGAGAGAAGAATTTTCCAATTTTCAAGCCTTCTATCAGCAAGTTGTTCAACAGACTAGGAATCCCCTTATTTTCCTCCACTAAGATCGAGGAGAGGAATTCATGTCAAATAAAATATTTGCATTCTTAAAGGATCACAACATTACACAGCAATTGAATTCCACTATACACCCTAGAAAAATGGAATTGCATAACGTTGCAATCATATTTTCATACAGATGGTTGTTGCATATTTTCCACTGCTAAGTTGGAGAGTAGATTTTGGCCAGAAGTACTTTAGACAACTATATATGTCCTTAACAAAGCACCTACAAATAAATTGCAATAAAAAACACTAGAATAGGTATGGAGTAATCACAAGCCTTTGATTTCCCATCTTAGAGTATTTTGTTGTATAGCATACATGCATGGCCTATATAAAAAGAGGAAGAAGATCGATTCAAAGACACTCCAATGTATATTTTTGGGGTACAATATTACCTGAAAGACATATCATCTCATGGATTCCAAGAGATAAAATATACATGAGATTCAATATGTGGTTTGTGATGAGTCGTAATTTGACTCATTCCCACACAAAGAAGATTATGTACTAACCTCCTCTCATATATTTCTCTCACATTCAGATGATGAGAAAGAAGAATCTTCACACAAGGAAAATGAGCTACATGGAGATTTATTCGTTAATCTTGGTCCTTAGAAATTCATTCTTCATATTATTAGTAGCAACATCTGAAATGAGTTTAAAGCACCTAAACTCTCTCGCAGATGTTTCATCAGAGTCAAAATGAGAAGACAAATGAGAAATGAGGTAAATATCACACTTATGAGTTCAGTATTTGACAACACCAAACCTACTACAGTTTGAGAGGAACTTAGTCAATCATAGTGGAAGAAAGTTATAGATGTAGAATATAGCTCCCTAATTCAGAATCATACATGGGAATGTTTTAATCTACCTGTAGGAAAGAAATACATTGTCTACAAATGGATTTTTAAAATAAAATACAAGGAATATGGATCCATCAACAAGTACAAAGCACAATTATTTGTAAAGGGACACACTCAGCAAGAAGGTATTAAATATGAGAATACCTTTTCACCCACTCTGAATATCAAGACTGTCAAATTTGTCTGTAGACTAGCAACACAAAAAGGATGAAAACATCAATAGGTGAACGTAAAAAGTGATTTCTTGAATGGTGATCTCAAAGAAGAAGTATACATGACCTATCTAGAAGGAATTATCAATGAACAACATCCTAATAAGGTATGTCATCTAATTAATTCTTTTTATGGACTTAAATAAGCACCCAAGGCATGGTACATTAAAATCGATTGTAGCATTGATTCACTAGTATCCCTTCATATTCAAATTTGTATATTAAGAAAGTAGGAACAAAGATTATCATTCTTATTTTGTATGTATATGATATTGTGATCATATGGATCTCAAACAATATCATAAAATATGTAAATAATAATATGAAGAAATCCTTTTACATGAAATATTTGGGGCTACTTCATTACTATCTTGGATTGGAAATATGGTAGAAGAAGAATCACTTTTTTATCTTGAAGATGAAATGTGTCAAGGAATTCCTAGAAAAGTATGGAATGTTTGAATATAAAATTGTTCCCACTGTAATGTTAAAAGGTTCACAACTTTCTAGATTCTAGGACTTACCTCAATTAGATACTACTCACTACAAGAAGATTATTAGGAGTTTCATTTACTTGACTTGCACTAGACCAGGAATATGCTTTATTATCAGTTATCTTTCCATATTCATGTAGGCGCTAGAAAAATGTCACTAGGTAGTTGTAAAGAATGTTTTGAGATATTTCTAAGGTATAGTTAATTATGGTCTAGAATATCATAATAAGTCTCATTTCTTATTACAAGGATATATGGACATAGACTATGTCAAATATTTTGATGAAAGCAAATCAACTTCAAGATATATTTTTCATCTCAAATATGGACCTATCTCATGGATTATAAAGAATTAAATTGTTGTTTTTCTCTCTTCCAATGAGGTAGAGTATCGTGCCACATGAGGAGTTGTGTGTGAAGTGATTTGGTTACTTTGAATTATGGTTGATATGGACATTCCTGAAGAAAATATACCTAACATTCATTGTGACAATCAGGGTGTGTTGAAGCTTGTGAAGAATCCAATTTTCCATGAATGAACAAAACACATTGAGGTTGAATATCATTACATTCAATAACAAGTTATGAACTACCACATCTAGGTCCAGTATTGGCTAACAGATTCTCAAGTAGCTGATATACTCACCAAGTCTCTTGGAAAGGCAAGATTTGAGTTGTTTCGGGGGTATATTTGTAAAAATAATTTAGAACTAGAGGATTTTCTTGTAATGTCTATGTCATTTATCTTCTCGCATGTTTGTTCATGTTTAACATTCCTTTTAATTTGTTTACTCTCCTCACGCTTTTCCTCATGTATATATTAACTTGTTTCACGTTGAATAGAGTATCAAATAAACTTCTACATTCTTTAATTTTTGAATCACTTTACACTTTTGATTATTCTAACAAGTGTACATATCATACATGGATATAGAATTTGGATACCTATTTATCTCTTATGCCAACGTTAGAAGAGGAAGCTCTTAATTTTTTAACTCTTCATCTTGAGGTAATAGCACATGAATGGTCGTAGCAAGGGATGATCATACAAGGACATAATATTATCAAATCCTATGATGATTTTAGTAGGAGTTTGATTCAAATATGTGATATAACTTATCCATAATTCCACTTTTTAGGATTGGAACAACAGAAATTGAGATACACAGTGGATGTCTAGGTAGCTAAATTTCAAAATCTATATGTCATGGTACTGAATGTAAATAAAAGGAGAGTTTTTGGTTTTTTTTTTTATAGTCTATTTGAACCACTCAATGGATTTGTAAGATTTTAACCATATTTTTATTCAAGAATAAATTAAGAAGGAAATAGATTTGGAATCATCATCTCCAAAGGGAAAAAAATTCATATGGTACAACCACGATAACACCTTTTGGGAAACCTATAAAAACACCTTATGGATAGAAAATAAATCATTCCATTTGGGAGGATCTCAACAATAATATTTTCCAAAGGTAAGTAAGGAAACATAAACAAAAAATAAATTAATAATGAAGAACGTATGCATCACATGTAAGGCTTCATGGACACCTAGTTATTATTGTCTTGGAAAAGGAAAAGCTCACAACATAGAGGTGTTATTAGATAGTGAATCAGAAGGAGAAGAAGATTAAATTGAAGAAGTATCCCAAGAACAAGAAAAAAATAGAATAAAAGATAGATGTTAAGGGTGGAACTCTTGCCACATTATCAAGTTCGCCTAGATATCATCCCTTTAAAGTAAGAGGATTATTTTAAGGGAAAAGGGTCAAGAAGTTTTGAATAATAATGGGAAACCCAAAATTTAATTCATAAGGTCTTGATAATGAGGATGGGGTTGAAAGTATAATATTTCAAAGGGTTCAATGTGACTAGTGTTTATGGTTTCACCATCTGATGTAGCAATTGAATTTAAAAGATCAATCACATTGTGGGAAGACATAAAGTAAGTGACGACTTCTATTTTTTTGGTATTAGTGAAATTTATTTAGTTTTGGGGGTAAAATAGTTGTGTTATTTGGATGAATTTACCTAAACTTATCAGATTGTGGATGATCAAGATGATCGTTACTGAGAAAACCTGGTCTACTATCTTCCCTAAATATTTTGCACGTAGTTTCACTTCGTAAAGCAAGTTGAGATGTATTATGACGGTATATTTAATGTTGAAACCAGAGGTAGTATGTAGAAGCTATTGCACATTGAAATTTTTGTCAATATGGAAAAAATATGGGATTACGCGCAGGTTTGACATGATGTGGATGCATACACACTCACCATTGGACCAATAAAATAGTGACAAGTGGCAATGTGGCATTATAAAAAAATGTTTTTTGTGCCCTCTATTCTTCGACACTCATTATCGGATGGGTGGTCCCCATTATTTAATAGTCGGGGGCCCTCAGCCAGGGTCGACACACTCTTTTTGCAAAGGGGTTCCTTTTTGTCCATTGCTTCATGTTGCCATCATCAAGAGTTTGAATTTGAATTCTTTTTTATTCACCACACTATGCATGTGGGATTAATTTCATGCATTGTAAATCATTCCAATCATTTTTACCATGTATATTTACCTTGCTTTTAACCTGCAAGATCAACCTACCGAGTCATCTCAACAACTCGGTCGACCCGCCTCTATTTAGCTCACCACCTCATTGCATATCCCACACCACTCGGACTGCACGGCCAACTCAAGTCCCACCAACTCCATACTTTCCCAACACACCCTCACTTATCTCCCACCAACACCTCCATCTCGCATGCTGAGATATACTTGGCTCACTCCTCACCAAAAACCCCCAACATAGCCAAACATCCACCGACCAACAATGTGGTGTAAAAAAGAAAACACTCCAATCCAACTTAGCATATCGTCCGAGCTAATTATATACACACACCCATCCTTTACCTAATGAATGTGGGACAAATTCCCACTATAGTTAACAAATAATTGGTGGAGGTTAGGGGGGATCGACCCACTAACCACGTGGATACTAAAAAAATAGAACACTGTTGGCCTATAAGCGGTGAACATGTTACAAAATAATGGATTCATTATATGACGAATATAATCTACAGGTCTGTGAAGGATTAGAAACCTTTTGTGAGAGTTTAAGATTTTTTTTTGGAAAAATTCCAAAGGATACCAAGGCTATTTTTACAGGTAGAAGATTTTGATTGTTAAAGAAGATCTTGATATGCCTTGTACACATACATTGTAAGTGTTTCAGGTTATTTTAATATATTATTCCCATTATTATGGACCGGAGATGTAGGCTTTGTGCCAAACTCCGTTATCAATGGATTGTGTCAATTATTCTTAGAATTTTTCTAGTTTTTTCTGATTTTCAAATTCATCTCGTAGTTTATATTCAATTATTAAATTACTGAAAATTGTAATCTTAAAATTCAATCCGAAAAATCATATTTGTAAGAAATTTTTCATAGTGTGTTTGTAATTGACTTTTATTATGGATAATTTGGTATCAAATCTGGTCTATGATCAAATTAATTGTTTATTTATATTGAAATTTTTTGGTGTATATTGACAAGGTCCCACTGCGTAAAAGGTGAAGGATAATTAGCAAGGTTTTATCTAGAAATTGGATCGAGACGGTCATGAAGTGTAGATATGGCCAAGGATAAAGAAGACCAATTTCATTAATCCTTCATGAAAAATAAAGATATATTGGAGGAATTTTACTATGATCAGAGAAGATAGATGGAGAAAGAAGCTAGGAAGGGTAAAAAACTTGAAAAAGAGGATTCATCTTCTTCATATGAATCTGATCTCCCAAAGGTGGTAAATGAAAATTTGATTTTGTTCCTTCATTAAAAATGGATATTAAGTTTGAATTGCTAATGCATAATGGAGAGATTAATAGAGAAAAGTTAGATAACTGGATAAAGCAGATTGAATTATACTAAAGGGTTCAGAAAATTGTTGATGATGAAGAAAAACTCAATCTGAAAAATCTTCGAATGGGTGGACCAACACTCATATGGTGGGAGAGTAAGCTTCAAAATATTGATGAAAAAATGTAAAACAATTTCTTCTTGGAATGAATTTTATTGAATTACGACAAGAAATTTATCATTTGGGTTATATGCAACAAGCCATGATGGATTGGAAAAGTTTAATGAAAACTAAGGGACATAATGTTTAGGATTATACATGGGAGTTTAGAAAAATGGCTCTCATTTTGGGTACTTATCTCCATACATAAGAAATATTGGTGAAATATATTGGTGGGTTACATATCTATTTAACACATATGATTCTCGTGCTTAATCCTACTAACCTTGATGTGGTGTGTGTGCAAGATACTCATTTGGAAGAAAGAGGGAAAATGACCAAAGAGTCATCTTCGAAAAATATGAACAAACAATCTAACAGAAAAGACAAAAATTTGAAAGAACAATGTAAATGAAAGGGTAAGAAAATGACTAACTTTACTATTAAAAAAGAAGATGATGAACCATTTTGTAATCATTGAAAAAATAATCATGATGAATCTAAGTTTTGGAAGTTACATCCAAAACTTAATCCTAAGTGGTTTAACAATAAGAAAGGGAAAAAATAAGACCAACATTGTGGTGCAACAGGATCTTGGATCTGATTTTAGTGATGAAACTAAGGTCACATTCATGGGTTTACAAGATTTTAATTATTCCTCTTCTTCTATCACTAGTTCATATATTGTTGCATCTTCTTCTAAAAAACAATCTATGTATGATGAGAAGAAAATAAATGGTCTTCTCCACCTTAGATTTTTTTTCTAAACATACTAAAATATACACTCTATTTGATAGTGAATGTCAAGCTAATATGATTTTAGAGGATGTTGTGAAGAAATTGGTAGTCCAAAACAATGTCCTAATCCTTATACGTTGGGACGGTTTTGTGATGATGTAAAATTTCAAGTAACTAAAAACTTGTAGATTCAAATGTGTCATTACTGACAAGGTCATTGATGAGGTTTATTTGGATGTTGTTCCATTAAATATTTTTGGTGTGGTATTGGGAAGTCCATATCTTTATGATAAAAAAATTATATTCTATAGGGAAGAGAATAATTTTTTTCAAATATGGGATTTAATATATTGTTAGAGATCATCGTGTGAAAACAAGTCTTTATTTGGACAGATGAAAAGGCTTGTAAATTTAAGAAATAATTTTGTAATCGTGGTGATTAAATACAAAGAGATAGAATATTCCAAGGATTTTGAGGATTGTGATCCTAAACATAGAAATGAATTGATTAAGATTATTTATAACCATGATGATGTGTTTCAAGATCCACAAGGTCTACCTTCAAAAAGAGGGGTTCGAAATGAGATAAATTTATTTTAAGTTGCACCTCTTCCTAATATTGGTATGTGTAGATTGTATGTGGTTTAGAATGGGGAACTCAAGTAAGCGGGTGATGGATTTATTGGAAAAGGAGTTATCTAATACAAAGAATCCAATTTCATCTCCTTGTGGTTTTCTATCTATCATTTTAGGGTTCCTCACAACAACATTGATATACAACCATACACCCGTATGGTTTCAACCTCTCACCAATATAATAATAAAACAATACTAATTGTTTTATTATTCTAATTACTAAATTACCACATCATAACCACTCGTGCACTTTCCTTATTTAAATAATAATAATTACACATGAAACATGGAGCACTAAGTAACAATACCTCTTCCTTATTGAGGAACTCCAAAAGTGGGTGATGGAATTATTGGAAAAAGGATTTATCCATCCAATTTCATCTCCTTGTGGTTTTCCTATCATTTTGGTTCCTAATAGATATGGCACATGGTGGATGTGTTTTGATTTTCGTGCCTTGAATAATATCACGGTGAAACATTGGTACCTTATTCCTCGCATTGATGATCTATTGGATCAACTAAAAAATTTGATTATTTCACTAAGTTAGACTTACAAAGTGGTTATCACCATGTGAGAATTAGTGAAGGTGATATTTGGAAAACTTATTTTAAAACAAAACAAGGTTTGTTTGAATGTCTTGTTGTGTATTTTGGATTATGTAATGCACGAGCTACATTCATGTGTGTGATGAGTGATATTTTTATGCCATTCGTTGATAATTTTGTGATAGTCTACTTAGATGATATTATGATTTTTTGTAAATCATGGGATGATCATGTCATTCATATTCATAAATTCTTAGATGTTTTGAAAAAGGAGAAATCATATCTGAAGATGTCTAAATGTGAATTTGGGAAAACATCTTTGATTTATTTGGGTTATGTTGTGGGACATGGTAAATTGAAAATTGATCCTAAAAATTTGAGGTCATTATTAACTGGCCTAAACCCAATAATGTAATAGAGTTTAAGAACTTTCTTGGTGCAGTTCAATATTGGAGAAATTTTATTGCTAACTTATCATTTATTGCATCTCCTTTGCATTATTTGACTAACATCAAATAGGTCTTTCAGTGGGGAGGAAAGCATCAAAGATATTTTAATAAACTGAAAGATAAAATAATTACTTCTCCTATCTTATCACTTCCGAATTTCTAGAAATAATTTGGGATCGAGAAGGATCCTAATGAATATGCAATCGGGGATGTCTCAATGTAGAAAAGGAATTTTGTTTATTACCATTCTGAAACCTTCACAAGTGTGGTAATAAACTATCCAACTTATGATAAATATTTGTATACTTTGGTGCAGAGTGTGAAAAATGGAAACACTAATTGATGGAAAAGGAAACAATAATTCATAAAGATCATCATCCCCTCTAGTATATCCAATCATAGATAAAGTTGCAACAATATAGACAATTCCGTTGGATGGGTTTCCTACAACATTTTCATCTCGTGATCGGGTATAAAAAATGTATACAAAATAATTTTACTGATATGTTATGTAGACCTTAAATTATTGTTGCATCTGTTATTTTACAACATAGTTCTCTAATTTGTGACATTTATAAAGAACAATATGTTAATGATGCTAATTTTAAATAAGTGTATGAAGATTTGATGAGTGGTAAACAAGTAGGAGAATTGGATTACCATATTCATGATGAACTCTTGTATCATTTTGGTAAACTATTTATTCTGTGGGATGGAAGAGTGCATATTATTAGGGAAGCTCACACTTCTCTTATATCTGGTCATTTTGGTGTCGGTAAAATAGTTGCACATTTACAAACACATTTTTATTGGCCTCGTATCTAGGAACATGTTACTAGATATATAAAGGGATGTCTTCTTTGTTCCATAAGCAAGCCTAATAATAGGAAGTTAGGAATTTACACTCCTATTATCATCCCTACTCATCCTTGGGAAAGTATTTCCATGGCTTTTGTAGGAGACTTTCTCATGTCATAGAGAAAACATGAATATTTATATGTGGTTGTGGATAGATTTAAAAAATGTGTATGTTGATTCCTTGTACTAAGGAAATTATTGGTGAAGGTAATACACACGTATTCTTCCAGCACGTATGGATTCATTTTGGTTTTTCCACCTCTATTATTTTTTTATTGGGATTGCAGGTTTCTTGGGGAATTTTGGTCAACTTTGTGTGATTTGATGGACACCAAGCTGACTAAAATTACGTATTTTCATCCACATACTTATGGTCAAATAGAGGTCATAAACCGCATAGTGGTACATCTTCTCATAGGTTATTATGGTAAAAATCCTAAGTTGTTAGATGAACATTTGTATTATGTGCATCATGCTTATAACTATGCACTTCATTCTTCTACTATAAATTCTCCTTTTGAGGCTTGTTTTGGTTATCTGCATAAATCTCCTTTATATTTCTCTTTTTGAAAAGAATTTGTTGTTAATGGACATAGTAATACTAAAAAATATAAGAATTTGTGAAGAATATACAACCGTAACATCAGTTTGTTTGAGAACAATTGGAGAAAAGTCAAGAAAAATACAAGGCTAGGCATGATAAACATCAAACTAATCAAAAATTCCAAGTGGTTGATTTAGTTTGGCTTCACATCAATAAGGAAATATTGATACAGTTGAAGGTTAAAAGTTAAAACCCATTTGGTATGGTCCATTTTGAATCTTGGAAAAATTTGGTAATAATTTTTCTAGTTAGATTTACCTCCTTACATGCATATTTATTCAGTTGTGAATGTTGAAAATATGAAATTGTATGAGCCTCCTATGATTATGGATCATGATGATAACATTTTAAAACATTATGTTGATGATTTTTCTCCTAGGTATTTGGATGAGTTATAGGAAGATATCATTCTTGACATGAAGGTAAGAACTTTGTGAAGAGGTGATGTTGAATATATTCATGTGGATTTTAAGGGAATGCATCTTAACAAGGCCAAATGGATGGAAATCGGAAAGGTGAGGGAAAATTACCCTCACCTCATTACCAATTAAAAGTACTTTTGGAGGTCCAAAAGTTTCTCTGTGGAGATATGTGATCCAAAGGATCTTTACTAAGAAACATTGGTCTATGATCTTCCCTAAATCTATTGTAATTAGTTTCACTACGTAGAGCATGTCGAGAGATTTCTAGCGGTATATTGAATGTTGAACAAAGGTAATATGCATAATTTATTACACACTAAATTTTTGGTCAATTTGGAAAAATATAGGACTACACGCAAGTTCAAGATGACATGGACACATGCACATTTTCCATGTGAACCAATCAAACAAAAACAAGTAGCAATGTGGTATTGTATGAAAAGGATTTTCATGCCTCTATACTTTGACACTCATTATCATACAGATGGGCCACACTATTTGCTAGCTAGGGGGTTTCATCCATGGTCGACACACTCTTTTTGCTGAGGGGTGCCTTTGCCTCCATTTATTCATGTTACCATTATCAAGATTTTGTATTTGAATGTATTTTTTATTCACCACACTATGCATGTGGAATTATGTTCATGCATTATAAATCATTCTAAGAATTTTTACCATGCATATTTATCATGATTTTAACTTATCAACTTGACTTGTAGAGTTAGCTCAATAACTCAGCTAACATACCTCTATTTAGATCGCTACCTCATTACATATCCCACACCACTTGGATCAACCAACTCAAATCCCACCGAATCCATACTTAGCCACCTCACCCTCACTTATCTCCCACCGACCTCCATCTCACTCCTTAAGCTATACTTGGCTCACTCCTCACCAAACAACCTCCCAAAATATCCAAACATCACCTCGACAATCAATGGTGTCAAACAAAAGAGGGAAACAGCCAACTTAGCATACCATCAGCTCCTATACACATAGCACCCATCCTTTACCCTCCCAACAAAGCATCGGTGGAGGTTGGGAGGATCAACCCCCAACCACGTGGATACTAAAAAAATAGACTATCATTGGGATATAAGAGGTGAACATGTTATAAAATAAGGGATTCACTATATGAAGAAGATAATTTGCAAAGTGAAGGCTTAGAGATATTTTTTCATGTGCCCATCTAGCTCTATGCCACCAATGATGTGTGCTTAGTCTTAGCTTAGCCACCTAGACTAGTTTATATTAGTTCTCTACCCCTTAAACTTGCACTATTCTTGTAGTTTTCTCTAGACCACCAACACTATTTCACAAAAATGTTGATCCTTTGACTCTTTTGTACTCTTTTACACATTCTTGTTTTATTAAAATAAAAAAACTTGACCAAATTTTTATACACCTTCGAACTAAGTGGATTAAGTCCTTAAAAGTATAAAGATTCAAGAATCAATCCCTAAACTCTTAGAACACTTTTCTGGGAGGTCTTGACCCCTTGCTCCTATTGAGAAGGATTTCAAATAACCCCTTAACAAATGTGGATATCAAGTAATTTTCAAGAAAAAACCTAAGGGTGATTTGATACCCCTTTATGGAGTATTCAAACATGTCAAAGTATCTTACCCTACTCTTTATAAGTACCACAGATGAATCTTACAAATAGGTAGGTCTATTAGAAGGAATCAACTAGAGTGGAGAGATAGAAGAAAATACAAATGATTATTTGTGAAATGAGTTTAAGCTATTTACTGGAATTTTTCCTTAAAAAGGAGACCAGGTTATTTAAGGACTAAGGTGAGAAAAAACATTGTGACAATTGAGTGTTAGAAGATCTAAATTTTTCCGATTTGGAGTTACAAGAAGCCCTAGTTTATTTAAATTGTAAGTGTGAGAACAAATTAAAACATAAAAGAGATCATCAAGACATAAAATAAATTTCATTATGCTTATAAATCCTTTAACTTCTCCAATCATCACAGTCACCTTCTAAGCTCATTTTCCTAACTATCATACCTCATGCTCAAACGTGCACATTTTTTTTAATGCATGCATAGCAAGAAATTTATCAAACTTGCAAAATACACTTAATAATCACTCCAAATATTCATTAACATTTTATTCTTGATTTTTCTAGGGTTTCATTATTTATTACATGAGATACATCCGTATTTAAGCCTAAAAATGCTACTTTTGGCACTTACCTCTTATATAAATATTAAACTAACCCTAGAAATGTAACAACTACCTAAACCTAGGAATAAATATCATCTAATACATCTAAAAAATATACCAAGTCTTTCTTTTATGATGACATGGCCGTTAAGACCTTATTTAGCTTATATTCCATATTTACCATGCTAAAAAAAACTACTCCTACAACTTACTTTCCAGCACATATTCATCTATGACCACATGTGAAAGTGACTTTGCGATATAAAAAGAGCACAAATAGATTTTATAAGACCTTCAAGGTCATCTCTACCTTTTGAAAACTTTTCATTATGTGGTTAAGGCCTCCAAAGGCACTTGTGTAGCTCAAATTTTCAAATATTCCATTTCGGAGGGAAAATGGAAAACCCTCATCAAGAAAACGAGATTGAATTCTTAGTCTTTGAAATCATGAAAATGTATTTTCAGTGGTCATTGCTCATGCTCTTGCATAATTTTGTGAGAGTTGAAGGCATATTTGTGGAAATTTTCCAAAGGAGACTAGGGATTTTTTAAGAACATTGTGTGATTGGTGAAGATCTAAAATTTCCTTGTAGATAGAAAGAGGTGTTTGAGGTTATTTTAATAGATCGGTCCCATTATTATGAACCCAAAGATGTAGGCTTCATGCCAAACACCATTATCAATGGATTGTGTCAATTTTTCTATGTATTTTCCTGGTTTTCATATTTTCATAATTAGCTCACTATTTTTATTTAAATATTAAATTATAGAAAATTGTAATATTAAAATTCAATCCAAAAAATAGTATTTTAAAGAATTTTTTTAAAGTGTTTTTCAATTCGATTACGGATTAGTGGATCTGAAATTTAAAGTGGATGGTAAAGAGGTTTTACTTTGATGTATTCAAATGGATCTCCTCAAGTGGTCATTGAAAAAAGGATAGAGAGGGATTTAAGTATGGAGTGGGTCTCATGGGAAACACATTGTTTGATAAGTACTACAACTCCATTTTCAAAAAAACGGTTGTATCATAAGGATTATTAGACCATAATTAATAAGCATGCCAAATTTTCAATAGTATAACCCATGGGTTTCCACCAGATAGAGGATTTCAACACATTAATGAGTTAGAACCCGACACCAAACCATTTATTAATAATCCATACTGCCACTTGAGAGAATTCGAAGAGCAGATCAAAAAGGAAATCAAGGAGCTACTAGAGATGGGTCATGTTGGGTCTAGTTCTAGTCCTTTTGTTTCTTTAGTTGTCCTAGTGAAGAAGAAGGATGGAACCATGAGGATGTTTATTCACTACCAGTCGTTGAACAAGAATACCCTTAAAAATAGGTATCGTATTCCTCATATTGGTTATTTAATTGATGAATTGCATGGATCTATATTCATTTACAAGATTGATTTGAGAATTGGTTATCATTAAATATGGGTAAGAGATGAAGATGTTAAAAAAATGACCTTTACGTGTCACTTTGGGTATTTTGAGTTTCTAGTCATGCCTTTTGATTTAACTAATGCACTATCTATGTTCCAATCTTATATGAATCCTGTTTTTAGTAAGCATTTGAGGAATTTTGTCTTGGTGTTCTTTGATAACATTTTGGTGTATAGTAAAACATGGGAAGAGCATCTAAAACAAATCGATAGAGTGTTGGAAATTCTAGAACAATATCTCTTTGCTAAGAAATCAAAGTGTGAGTTTGGCATGAGTGAAATTATATATCTTGACCATGTCATAAATGCCAAAGGAGTTCATGTTGACGAATAGAAGATCCAAACCATATTAGATTGACCTCCTCCTACCACCATGACACAATTGATAGGATTTTTAGGACTTTGTAGTTACTATAGAAGTTTTATAAACGAATTTTCACAAGTGGCTATCCCATTGACTTACTTAACAAAGAAGGGAGCTTTCATCTTGTCCAAATCAGTCTAAACTATCTTTCACAAACTCAAAATGGTAATGAGAACATTTCCAGTACTTGTTATTCCATATTTTTCTATTCCTATTGTGTAGGAAATTAATGCATCAAGTGAAGTTATTGGGTATTTTTTGATGTAAAAGGTGCATCTCATAACCTTGGAGATATATAAACTCAAATATATTGAGTGGGGGTTATCCATTTATGATAAGGAAATAATGTCCATCATGCATGTATTGGCCAAATTTAGACAATACTTAATTTGTGGATTTTTTTTTGTAAAAACATATCATAATAGTCTGAATTTCTTCCTCAACCAAAGGGACTTGAATGATAGGAAACAAAAATGGGTGAGTAAACTTAGGGTATAGGAATAATGGCAAAAAAATACTTTATTTCATGCCTTGTCAAGGAAACCAATTCTTTACTCCATGTTTAGAATCACAATTGATTGGATGATCTTTATAACAAATGAGTATGAAAAGAATGATTTTAATAATTTTTTCCATGAAGGTAAAATATAGGATGATAATTAAAAATTATTTTACGATCTCATTATCTACAAAAATAGAATCCATTTGGTCTTAGAATCAAAGATGAACCATAATATTTTGATGGAAATACATGACACATTTCCTATTTTTGAGCATTAGTTAATTTTGGTCTATTAATTGCATTATGAGTTAGAAAGTTGGCAATTCCTCTAATTTAGGGATGTAGAAGATGCGTGGCAATTTCATTTCTGTAGGAATAAGCATGTGAACTTACTAAGAATAGCAAGTTCTAGTAAACTGCTAAAAATAGTAATTTCCGACACCTAGAGTAGATTTAGTTAGAGTTAGCTAGAGTTTACAGCAACTCGAGTTGGGAGTTGTTTTCCTATTTAGGAAACATTGTAACTCATTATTTGATAACAAAGAAGGAGATCTTCTTTTGGACTTCATATTATTTGCATTATATCCGGTTTGTTCTTAATTCGGCTACATTATCGGTATCGAGCTGGTTGAAGTATTTTTAAAAAATGGCGGGAAGAGGAAGAGGAAGAGGAGGCGGTATTGCCCATTTGAATAGAAATATGCAAGATCTATAGAGACAAGTTGATGTGCTTGCTTTGTAATGATAATCCGAGAGAGGAAATCAAGGTGGAGATGACACGAGATGAGGAAAAAGTTTGTGAAGAGGAGGAAATGCAAGCACCACCATTAGCTTTTGAAGAAATGATGCTTGAGTGTTAGAAGGAAATAACGATGGGATAAGAGTTGATGTTTGAGTATGGTGGTAGTCTAAAACCGGAGGAGCTGATAGATGGTTGATTAGCATGGGAAAAAAATTTGAGTGGAAGGCCATGTCGGAAGAAAAGAAGGTAAAATTTACATGCACGAAATTGAAAGGTCATGCTATGTTATGGTGGGATCACCTACGAAAGAGCGGTCAAGAAAGGGGAAAGAAAGAATTAGGACATGGAGTAAGATGGAGAAGAAGTCTGAAAGATAAATTTCTCCCTGTGGATTATGTACAAACCCTTTACAAGAGGTTTGAGAATCTCGGAATAACTTACAAACAATGCAAGAATACGAGATGAGTTCTATAAGTTGTCCATTTGTGTAGAGCATGAAGAAAGCGAGGAAAAATGGCGCCAAGTATATTAATGGATTAAAATTTTGTATTCAAGATGAGATAAGTATGCATAGGATTAAAAGCATGGAGGATGCCTATCAATTAGCCTTAAAGGTGAGGAAAAACAAAATCGTCAAAATTTTAGGAGATCACCTGGAATGAATAGGGGCCTCAACTTCCTTTCGGGGATGAGTTGGTTTCAGCCAAGGTAGGGAGAATCATCTCATGGATTGGAAAAGCAAGAGGATACGAGACAATATTTCCAAAATCAACAAAGAGGCAGAGGATTTCCTAGGGGTAGAGGATATGCTGGCCATAGAGGATGGGAGGCTCCACGAAGACCATTTGTTTGTTACTGAGATGTGGTGAAGAAGGGCATCAAGCTTTTGAATTCCCACATACTTAAATACACATGAAAAAGGCAAGGAGATGCTCCAAGAGTAAATCTTGTTGAAGCTGAGCAAGTAGAAGATGAACAGGACCTGGAAATTCCACCAGATGTTGGAGAAACTCTGATGATCAAGAGGACAATGATTGCTCCAAGAAAGGAGGTCAAGGGGATGCATGGCTGCGTACAAATATTTTCAGAACAAGATGCACTTCAGGAGGAAAGGTATGTAATGTTATTATTGATGGTGGTAGTTGTGAGAACATGGTTTCAAATGAGATGGTTGATAAATTGGGTCTGCATTGTGAGAAGAATCCTAACCCTTATCATATTGCATGGTTTAAGAAGGGTAATGAAGTTACTATTGATAAGAGATGTTTAATAAGCTTTTCTATGGGAGCAGTTATAAGGATGAGATTTGGTGTGGTGTTATCCCTATGGATGCATGTCATATCTTTCGCTAGGAAGACCATGGCAATTTGATAGAAAATTTATTCATGATGGGGCAAAGAATACTTATACTTTACGGAAAGATGGCACAAAAATAGTTTTTCTACCTCTTAAAGAAGAGGGGAAGGCTGAAAATATGCTTTCTGCAAAGGAATTTGTGAAGGAGGAAAAGGCAACCAGTTTTTGTTATGCACTAGTTACAAATAAGGATGAACTTGTAAGTGCTCAAATACCAATAGAAACATCAGAATTAATAGAAGAATTTTCAGATGTTATTCCTGATGAGCTACCAGATGGATTACCACCCAAAAGAGATATTCAACACCACATTGATTTGATTCCAGGGTCTTCACTCCCAAATCAAGCGGCTTATAGGATGAGCCCGACATTGCATGCAGAGTTGAATAGACAAGTGGCAGAGCTCGTGCGAAAGGGGGTCATAAGGGAGAGCATGAGTCGTGTGTGCAACACCATCTTTATTAACATTAAAGAAGGATTGAACATGGAGAATGTGCACGGATAGCAAAGCGATCAATAAAATTACAATCAGGTATCGGTTCCCAATACCTCGCCTTGATGATATGATGGATGTGCTTGTTGGATCTAAGTATTTCACCAAGATTGATCTTCAAAGTGGTTATCATCATATTTGGATCAGAGAAGGAGATGAGTGGAAAATAGCATTCAAGACGGGTAATGGATTATATGAGTGGTTGGTGATGCCATTCGGGTTATCCAATGCACCTATTACTTTTATGAGATTGATGAACACCGTGCTACGGGAGTATAATGGTAAGTTTGTTGTGGTTTATTTTGATGATATCTTGATCTTTAGTAAAACTAAAGAAGAACATTTGAGGCATCTAAGGTTGGTATTTGAAGTGTTAAGGAAAGAGAAACTCTATGCAAATATGAAGAAGTGCACATTCATGCAAGAGAGTTTGGTATTCTTGGGCTTTATTATTTCAGCAGATGGCGTACAGATGGACTCAGAAAAGATAAAGGCAATTATTGAATGGCCTACTCCACGGATTATAATAGAGGTAAGGAGCTTTCATGGTCTAAAAACATTTTACAGAAAATTTATTAAAAATTTCAGCAGTATTATAGCTCCTATAACAGATTGCACAAAAGGAAGGGAGTTTTTGTAGACAAAGGCAGCTGAGGATAGTTTTCAATTCTTGAAGAAGAAGGTGATAGAGGCATCCATTTTGGCACTACCAGATTTTGATAAAGTGTTTGAGGTTGATTGTGACGCCTCACATGTTGGTATTGGGGCTGTTCTAAGTCAAGGAGGAAAGCCAGTAGCTTTCTTTAGTGAGAAACTAAATGAGGTAAGAAAGAACTACTCTACTTATGATGTGGAATTTTATGCAATTGTACAAGCATTAAGGCATTGGAGGCATTACTTAGTGCCTAAGGAGTTTGTGTTATTCTGAGACCACATAGCCACAGAAGTATGTGAATACCCAAAAGAAGTTGAATAGTAGGCATGCAAAGTGGGTATCTTTTTCGGGGATATACTTTTTCTCTAAAACATAAATTTGGAAAATAGAATCAAGTTGTAGATGCATTGAGTAGGCGTGTGACTTTGTTTACCACTATGGAAAATGAGGTGGTAGGTTTTGAAGCAATAAAGGGTTTGTATTCTACTGATTCTGATTTCAAGGATATTGTTGAAAGACTAATTAGTCCATTGTCAGACAATGTAGGAGATGTCTGGATGAGTATATTTTACAGGATGGCTACCTATTCAAGGAACGCCAACTATGTATTCCAGTTGGGTCTATGAGAGAGAATATAGTGAAAGAGTTGTATAGCGGAGGGTTGGCTGGGCATTTTGGTAAAGATAAGACAATAGCCTTGGTAGCAAACAAATACTATTGGCCAAAGTTGAAAAGAGATGTGGTAAGATATGTGGAGAGATGTCGAATTTGCCAAGTCTCGAAAGGCCATGCACAAAATACAGGGTTGTATATGCCGTTGCCTGTTCCTAAAGGGTCATGGACATATTTGAGTATGGACTTTGTTTTGGGATTACCAAAAACACAATGAGGTAATGACTCAATTTTTTGGTTGTTGATAGGTTTTCTAAGATGGTTCATTTTATTGCCTGCAAAAAAATAAGTGATGCAACAGGCATAGCAGATTTGTTTTTCAAAGAAGTTTTTCATTTGCATGGTGTTCCAAAACCATTAATTCGAGATAGGGACACAAGATTCTTAAGTCACTTGGTAGACTTTATGGAATAAATTTGGAACTCAACTACAATTCAAGTAGTGCCTATCATCCATGGTGATGGGCAAACAGAGGTGGTAAATAGGAGTTTAAGAAACCTGTTAAGGTGCATTGTTGGGGAAAAGCCAAAACAATGGGACTTAGCATTACCACAAGCTGAGTTTGCATATAACAGTTCCATAAATAGATCCACAGGAAAGTCTCCATTTTCAATTGTGTATGGGAGTAATCCAAATGGGGTGTTAGATTTGGTATAACTACTAGTTGATGGTAGAGTCAATGATGATGCAGAAGCATTTTTCGAACATATACAACAATTGCAGGAAGAAGTGCGGAAGAAGCTGCAGAATAGTAATGATAAGTATAAAGAAATAGCAGATGTGCACAGACGGAGAAAGGTATTTACAATTGGTGAGTTGGTTATGGTATATCTGTGAAAGGAAAGGTTTCCAAGAGGAACCTATAACAAGCTGAAGTACAAGAAGATTGGTCCCTGCAAAATTGTGAAAAAATAAACGATAATGCTTATGAGGTAGAATTGCCAGGGAATTTTGATATTTCTCCAGTGTTTAATGTTTCATATTTGTATTCTTTTCATGGGGATGGTGCGAAGGGGATGTTATTGATGAAGTAGTAGATTGGAGGCAGCAGGTTCGGTGAAGAAGAAAGAAGAAGTGGATCAGATTCTAGATAAGAAAACAATGGACACGCGAAATGGGAAATACAACAAATATTTGGTACATTGGAAAGGACTGGAACAAGAGGACAATACTTGGGTCACAAAGTGGGAGATTAAGAAGTTGGATGTAGATAAATGGAAGAATTTTGAAGAAGACAACTTGTAGGAGTTGCGTTTTTTTTCAAGCAAGGGAGAATGATGCGCGTAAGTGCGCGAGGGAACTTGACAAGGTCATAACTTGAGCTCCGGGTGTACGTTTGAGTCCGTTTTTTTTTAACCACGTGTTTCGATGAGATGAACACGGTGGAAAACCACCCTACCGGTTTGGGGCAAGTTTTCGACACGTTTTCAAGCCCTAAATCCGCCATCTTGAGGCCGAAAATTAGGATTTAAGTTATAGTTCGGTTTTTTCCTATTTTTGAGCATTAGTTAATTTTAGTCTATTAATTGCATTATGAGTTAGAAAGTTGGCAATTCCTCTAATTTAGGGATGTAGAAGATGTATGGAAATTTTTGTTCCCGTAGGAATAAGCATGCGAACTTACTAAGAATAGCAGGTTCTAGTAAACTGCTAAAAATAGTAATTTCCGCCACCTAGAGTAGATTTAGTTAGAGTTAGCTAGAGTTTACTTGGCAACTCGAGTTGGGAGTTGTTTTCCTATTTAGGAAACATTGTAATTCATTATTTGATAACAAAGAAGGAGATCTATCTTTTTTTGGAGTTCATATTATTTGCATTATATCTGGTTTGTTCTTAATTCGGCTACATTAATAAGAAAGTGAGAAAAAGTTATTTAAGAGGGGAATCAAGGGATAATTCCTTCAATACATTTTGGAGTGCATCATTTTCCAAAAATAAGTATGAACAGAAATTTCTAGCATGTTTTTTTACAACACTTGTCCATCCCAACTTAGAAATGTGAAAGTATTTTAATTGATTCATCACTGAACTTCCCATAGTTTAACACTAGATTTTTCTTTATGTGGTGGTTTATTGGCTCACTAAGTATGCTCATTGTTTCAATATTATAGCTAGGTTCAATGTACCACTAGTGTCTGATATATACTTTAGATAAGTTATCAAACTTCATATCTTTCCTAAAAATATTGTAAGTAATAGGGAGAAAGTTCATGAGTTTATTTTAGCAAGAAATTTTCCATATAATAGGTACATAATTGACTGTTGGTACTATTTTTCATCCCTAAATGGATGGGAAAATATAAATAGTGAACAAATTGATTGAGGTGTACCAGAGGAAATATGTTGAGGGGAAGTAATCATCTTGGGTCAAATGACTCTAAATGGGGAGCATTCTTACATTAATTCATATTATATGATAATTTGTGTGTCTCCTTTGAAGGCATTATATGGTTATGACGCTCTTTCTTTTATTGACTTGTTCATTTTATATAGTAGAGTGTCAGAGGCCAAGGATTTGGTCCAACATATTCATGATATCTTGAGGGTTCTTAAGGAGAATCTCAAGCATGTAAAAGATCAGAAAATTTTGTATACATACCAGCATAGGATTGAAAGTAATTTTGAGGTGGGAGATATGGATTTCCTAATATTTCAGCCATATAGACAATCTTCCCTCTAACAAAGTGGATTTGAAAATATCAAGCCATGGTTTTATGGACCATATAGAGTAAAGAGAAAAGTGGGAGCATTTTCTTATGAGCTAGAGCTGGTAGAGAAAATTTGGATACACAATGTGTTCCATGTTTCATGCCTCAAAAAGGTATTAGGAAAACATATTATCCCTTCTACTAAGTTTCCTCCTTTAGATGATGAGGGAAAGTTGATTTTAATCCAAAAAGCTATCATAGATGTCTAAGAAATAAATCTAAGGAAAATGATCATATAGGATTACTTAGTTCATTAGAAGGATCTGTTATTTAAGTTTGCTACATGGGAAGGTGCGATAATTTTAAAGCATCCTAACTTACAATTTCTTAAGGGAAAACAATTTCTTGAGGGGAGGACTATAATTTTCTCTTCTCAAAATTAATTTGTAAAATTACCCTTATCCTAATTTTTTATTTCCCATAGGCTTAATGGGTGTGGCAAGAGAAATATTTTATTTTAATAAAGTGACTTAAATTGCCAAAAGTAACTTTATATTATAAAATAAATGTATGTCTTATTACTAAAATAAAAGTAACTTGTCAATAAAGTAATGCCAAATGCCAAATTAGACATGGCATGTCCCACTTAGGGAAGTTTTCTCAGAATTTATTGCATGAAAAGTCATAAAAGGGGGTCAATGGTAGTTTGATGCATCTCACTTGGCCATAATCTATTTTACATTGAGGTTTTGAGCCATTTCTCTAACTTCTGCATTTGAGGATGAAAACTCTCTGTTGCAATTATATTTGAGGACAAAAACCCTTCAATCTTTAGGGCTAACTTCATCCAAGAGTTTCATTTGTACATACAAACAAAGATTTCTAGTTTCAAGTCAGATTCATCATCTAGGGCACATTTTGAACATATTTTCAAAGTTTAAACGTAGGGCATCATCTTAGGTTAGAACAAAATGTTTGGGAAGGTTTTTTACCCTCATTTGAAGTCATTGTAAGGGTCGATTTTACCCTCATGGAGGATAACATCACCATTGGTGACTATTGCAGTATGTGGTATTGTTGGGAATAGATTATGGGGCATGTGAATAGATGAACTCTCCCCAAAACACCATCTCCAATCAACTAGACTTTAATTTTCACATTTTTCCTATATATGGTTAGATATGTACTTTTACTAATTTCCATCCTGCTAATAAAATAGAAAAAAATGTCTTTTATGCATATCTAATATTTTCACTCAAATGTATATATTTAAAGAGCTTATCAATACTTTTTCAGCAATTAGGGTTAATCTCCTCAATCATATTTATATTTCTAAGATTGAACCTAAAATTGTTCACTTCCCTTAGTTTTTGGTACACAAAGACTTGGGAAATAAACATATTCTAATTTCTATCCTCACGTGATATTTTTTTCCCCATTTGAAAACATTTAAACATTTATTTGTACTTATCATCAGGGTTCATTTTAAGACCCCCCTCCAAAACATTATTATAGAATGGGTGGCAAATGCGCCAAAATATTTATTCGCATTGTTGGTGAATCATGCAAAGGAGGGTTTTAGGATGAAGATGAACCAATTTTTAACCCCATACCATATGGTAAAAACTTATTCTCATTGGAGTTTGAAAATTGAGCTTTTCTCTCAATCATATTTAGATTTCTAAGGTTACCTAAAATTGTTCAATTCCTAAGCGAAAACAAGTTTTTGTGCAACATGTTCATGGACGTTGCCACCCGATAACACATTTTTTTTCGTTTGGTTTGTGATACAAGGCTTATTGGCATACAATATCTTTAACACCCTCTTGGACGTCTACACATTCATTTTAATTCCACTCCAACAACATTCGGGATATTGATGGGTGGCGTAATGTCCAAAAATTTTTTTAAAGTAAGCACAACTAAATATTTCAGATTTAATGTATAATGCATAACTATATTTTACAAGTTTATAACAAACAAGACCTTCCAATGAAGACATGTAAAAATAAAAGAGCTCATGCTTTCAATATTGTAATCTTTCCCTTTTCTTTTGTTTACAAGATTCTTGCAATAATGAAGGGAAAACTTCTTTAGCAAATGACTTAAGTTTACAAGTAATATCAAATACAAAATAGGTGTTTTACAAGAAGATGAAATTTTCACCTTGTTGGATGCTATAAAGCCACATTTGTAAAGATATAATAAAAGTAATGTCCTCAAAAGAATGAAGATGACCAAGAGGACCAAGATGACAAGAATACTCCAACTATATCCAACTTTGTGTGTTCTTCCAAGAATGTTGAATCAAGAGACAAGGCTTGTTTACCACCCAACCAATAGGCATCATCACATGTCTTTCCATGGTTGGAAGTCATGCTAGCCTCCCCCAAGCCCATGGGAGAGAGGAACTAACTTCCACAATGTGCATGAGTATAAAGGGAATAAATACAACAAGAATACATAGCAACATTTAAACACTTAGACATAATACACATGATAAGACAACAACGTGAGGAGAAACAAAGTCACCCTAAAAAAAAGGGGGAAGAGAAGAAATAGGATGCCCAAAAACAAATGTGCCCAACCATAGGTTACACCAACAAAATCATGTTTAATAACCTCCTTGTTCCTCCTAAGCATTCATCCTCCTTATTCCTCATTTATGTCAAATGAATTCCACTTTGTTGGGAGGATTTTCAAACCCAAAAGGGTTTCCTCTCCAAGAATGGGGAAAGTTTCAAGCCATATAAACCTTTCTCCCACCTCAAACCATATGAGGGGGGTGAGTAGGAACCTTCATGGCTTGACCAACAAGCCATGAGGTTTGAGAGGTAAATCCCTCTCTCTTCCCCTACATTCTCCAAAAACCATCAAGCCATATGATGGTGGAGAGTAAGACAAAAAAACAACAACAAAAGCGACAAAGCAAACAAAACTAAATTCTTCATTCAACTTTACAACACATCATTTCACACACATTATTTTATTGACCATTGTATAGCTAACAATATAAGCAACAACAAGGAAGAAAAAGGATTAATAATCCTACCTCTACAATGCTTTCCAAGACTCTAAGATTTTCCCACTTTGTCCAAGCAATCCTCAAGCTCTCCAAAATTTCTCCAAGTCAAAAAAATGAGGGAAATAGTCCCTTCCTTCACCATGAGGAAGAATATCAAGAGGAACCTAAAAGTTTCTCATTATGATAGGAAAGTGACATGTGTCACCCCCTCCACTCTCACAAGTCAAAGATTTCAAAAACCAAATAAGTAAGAGTAAACTCACCTTTACCCCAACTCACCCAAAATACTAAAAATGAAAATAAAACAAAGTGGAGCAACTTTTAACAAAAACACACAAACCAACCATCTTACATGGATGTGACCAAAGGAAGGCAAAATGGGAGGGAAACTCCCTCCAAACCTTGGAAGTAAGCCCCCCTACCTATTAGGTAGGGTCCAAGGGCCCATTTTCATGCTAAGTGAATTCCCAAACTAAAAAGGGGTCACTAAAAATGCCCAAAATAGCCCAATTTCGGGTTTGGCATACTTGGGCACAAGGGTAGAGGGTGTGGGGTCCACCCAAGGTTCACATGTGGCCCCAATCCCTTCTACCAACACACACACTTTTACCCAAAACATCACTTAAATTAAAATGAGATTATTAAACCCCTACACTAGTTTACGACTAAATAATACACACCTAAACATAATTAATTTTACTAAGACATAAATACATTACAATTTAGGGTTCATTCATGGTGCCCAATTAATACACCTACTCTTGAAAAACATTTTAGCATGGTTAGGAATCAACCCATGGGCGCTTCTGCACTTTAATTTTGTGTAGCCAATAAACTCATGTATTTCCTATAACCTATCACCTCCACACTCTTGCACACATTAACCACATCAATTTAATGGTTCCAATCCATAAACATCATCTACTAATCACAAAATTAATCAAACCTATAATATCTTAACATCATTATACAATTGATAGTGCAACGCATACAATTATACATATAGTTCACCATAAATCATCAACAAATATAATTATGACGTAAATACCTATGCTAGCATGAGTTATCATTATTAAATCTAAGAGACTATATCATTGATCAATTCGATCTCATTTTCAAGAAATCAACACCTAACCAATAAGTCTCACTATCACGTAATCATGTTAGTGTCATCAACATCATAAGGAATATATCAATATCTGATCTAGTCTAATTGCACTACTCACCCAAATACCATAATGACCATGAGGATAAATAACATAGCATAATGTCAAAATATATAAGTCTCTTCAAAACATGTCTATGCATAAAGGAACATGCGATATTGATAAATTATGGAGCTATAAAATGTGGGCACTCACGTGAGACCACATTCAACAACACAAAGGGTTGTTGGATTTCATTTAAATGCATGTTAGATGGTATAGTGAGTGTTTTCCCAGAATGAGCATTCCCTTATTACAGAGGTTCTTGGCTCCATGTTCTTATCTTCGACTAATGGGCCCTTGCCTAAATATACCTATCCCCATTCACTTTTTTTCCCATTTACACTTGCATGTTTCTTTGGACTATCTTTTTTAGCTAGCCTTTACGCCACTATTGAAACAACGAATATCTTGTTCAATCCACACGATCCTCGTCCACTTCTAGTATTAGGTACACATGACATGACTAGCTCTTCACATGACATGAGAAAGTACATATTTTCGATTGACATTCTTGTGGTTGATAACACTACCCTTTTTCAAAATATCAAGATTCAAGAATCATCTAGCATGGCACCAAAAAAAATCAATTAGCACTTTGTCCTTTATTTAAAGAAATCTATTGTATATGAAGTTACTACAACTATTGGAAGACCCAAAAATTAAGAGTCAATTCAATTATATTGGAAACTAAGGGTTCTATGGAATTCTTTACATACCTCAGTATGAGACGTAAATCAAGTTGTTAGAGAATTTAATGCATTTTTATAATATTTCTAATGGAACTTTCACAGTTACATTACTATCACAAAAAATTGTCGTAAAAATAACCCTTGATGATATTCATTATCTAATGGGGCTACCCCATCAAAACACATTGCTTTTATCTAGAAAAACCATTCTACCTAATGAGAAAAATAAATGTTTAGAGTCGCATTACAATCTTGTTGGTGATGCTAAGTTTTATAATACTTATAAATGAGGGATTAACACACAATCAATCAAAGAACCCTTTCTCCTAGCCATGGTGGAAGTTTTCCAGGCCCGCATCATTTTATAGGGAAGATACACTAAATTTAAACGAGTGGGCATACTACCTTATCCAAAACTTTTGGTGTTACATTCAATTGGAGTACATATCTTTCAATAAAGATTCACTATGACCTTGACAAGGCCATTATGAATCCTAGTGCAGTTATTTCTTCTTCTTTTTTTATTCTAGCTTTATATTATGATGGTTTTCACGTAGTGAAATCAACATGTATTACAACTACTCTGCACGAGAAGATGGAAAAATATGCAATGTATATGGACCAAAATTTGGTGAGTATTTTTTAAAAATCATTCTATCTTGTTTATTTTCATAAAAATAATCATTTTTAAATCAATTCTACAAAAATATGTAATCTATTTTTTAATAGGTCAAAGAAGGCGAAACATTGTTTCAAACTTGACGTATTGCGGTAGTTTGCACACATAACCTTGCTGGGCCTGAGGGGTATGGTGAGATTTTTTTGGTTGATCTCACCATGACCGATGATTTTATGGTTGTATTTTATTAGCAAACCCAAAACCTAAAGTAAAAAAGCAATCTCAGATGTGTGGTTTTTTTAATCATCCCAATCTTGAAGGGATAATGCATACTAAGGTCAATCTAGGTTTTAATTAATTCATGATACACAATCATGTTAATTTTGATTAAATTTGTTTATATACTAATGATAATATGAGTCTTGACAATGACATATGTCATTTTCCTAATGTGCAGCCTTTTCGACGCATCACCTAAACACATGGTGTCTACTACTATGAAAACAATAGTTATATTATTAATAATAGGAGATTCATTCTGCAAGTTCTTTGCCCTTCAATTTTATGTATGAATAAATCATATATTTAAATTTTATTTATATTAGTCTTTCTTTTAGGATTTTATCATTCAATTTAACTAGTTTTCCTTAAAATTAGGGCTTGTAATGCCACCACTCTCCTTCCATACAATGCCATTGTCTTTTGATTATGGGTTACCAAAATTCATAGTGTAAGAAATCTATATTGATTTCATTATTTTTAAGTTCTTAGTGTTCTCTTGTTTGACTTCGTAAATACAACATATTGATATTTTTAAATTATTGATGCTAGCAGAATTTTTTGACCTCAATCTCATTTTCAGGAGACCACCACCATTGCTTAGATTTTAAGGAGTACAACATGCCCACCTTCCCTTCCTCCTCATGGTAGAGTAAATAGGATAGTGTTCCCTAGAATGAGAAGGGTGACACACGATTATACAACATCAGAGTTCCCCAAATTTTCCTTAGGTGGTGTGAAGAGTGCCAAAGGTACTTTTATTTTAAATAATATAGATGTGGATGAGGAGTATCTTGGTTTGATATCCTTTACAACATGGAAATAGTAGGAAAGACAACGAAGGTCTTATTCAATCTACACATAAGGAGTTGACCAGTGCCACAACAACATTCTTTAGATCCTCCTTCCCCAATTTCAAAGGAAAATTTGGACGATGATGAGAAAATAAGATTTTTGATTGACATTCTTGTGGTTGATAATGCTACATCCCTTGTGAAGGAAAGTTGTATTCCAGATATTAAGGAAATGAAGATATGGGAGATCATATTGAAATTTTATATCAAGGAAATTAATGAAATATATCATAATTTTTCACACATGGAAAAACTTTATTCATTGATAAAAATGAATCGGTGATGATTGATTATTTACTTGCTTAAGAACAATCTAGTAATTCTGTCACCAACAATATTTACAATAATGATAATGTTTTAACTATCATTCTTAACAGATTGTCGAATTTAAATTCCAAGACACAATATTATTATAATGAGTGGAATAGAGACAAAAACTTGTCACTATTGCAAATTATAAGAAAGACTTGGCCTTGGTCAGTACTTAATATTTTGAATTTAATATTTTATGTTGTTATGCTATATAGTTTATCTACTTTCTAATTATGGATTTTTTACGTGCAATCAAAATACCAAACATTTTAGACTGAAGTGTAGGTGTTGGATGAGCACCTGGAAAAAGTGAGAGAAAGTGTTCACAAGAGAATCACCTTTAAATAGAAACTTGTTTTGTTAAACAAGAAAAACAATATATTGCGAATGATTATATAGGAGAATGGACTGGATCCTAATATTCTACTAAATATAAAACTGATGAGGATACTAATCTCTTGTTAGTAAGAGATGAAGTTAGTGAGGATAGATAAAATCTTGAAAATATTAATTAATTGCAAAATAATTAGTTGAGTTTGGTGTTATAAAAGATAGTTCAAATGTTGATGTTATAGAAGTTGTTCAAGGACAAGGATCCAAATGAAGTAAAACTATTGATGTAAATCATTGTATTTTTCAAATGAAAACATTATCTTGATGTCAATCATTGTATTTTTCTCATATCTATTGTCTAATGAAAACATTATTTTTCTTTCAATATTACATATAGTTGATAAATAGTAATACATCAATTTACATTGTACAATTTAGTTTAAAACACATGTATGAACTTAATATTGAAAACATGGATGTATAATGTACATTTTTCTCTTGAATCTAGATAATTGATTCTTCATGTATATAAATATTCTAATTATAATTATAGTTTATTTTCAAATCTGATAAATTAAATACAGAAAGACTTATCTCTAGACTCCTATGTTTTATTAATCCCCAAAATCTTGATGGGATATATGGATTATAATATATTTGCGAACACGTGTGGATTTTATATTGAGAAATCAAATATTGAACATACTTTACTAGTAATGCAATTAAATTTAATTACATTATCCAGTTTGCAGTTTGCACAACTAGTTACTATCTGTTATTTCCAAACATTATAAAAACATAGAAGTAATTTAAAATTTCCAAAAATTATGTACAAAATATATGTAAAGGAAAAATAACTAAATCAAAATGATGAGTCATAATCTATATATTTCAAAAATGAAAATTTTCAACTTTCTGGTAACCGAAAACAACCCTATCCTGAATGGTCATTTATCACTTATTTTATCTTTTACAATTATTGGTCCACCAGAGTCCAAGTCAATTTCACTATAATATGAGTCTCATTAGTCTATATTTTATTAACAACTCTTTGTTATGCAAGGGATGTCCAAGTAGTTATTTCTCTTTCATATGGAAATGTCTCCACTCCATATCTTGAAAAATATAGTCTCAAACAAGTTTCCATATTTTTGTCCAATTTTTGTGAAGTTTTGATTTAACAAATGTTAATGCATTGAAAAATATTTCATATGCAATTGACCCCAAAATCATTGTTTGTATGAGTTAATATATTTTTAAATATTACTATAGTCAATATGTTACTATGATACATCTTTCTCCACACTAGTGTGATAGCTCCCTTTTCTATTGGTTCAGTAAGATTCTTATATTGATCACTCATTGTCAAGGAAAAATGTGTTGAATGTGATATGAGTAATTTTCTATTCAATATACCATTCAATTTTCCTCCATAAACATCTAAATATTTTTAAAAGTGATCCATTAGTCTATACATGTATTATACAAAAAGTTGAATTGTTTGTTCTTAACCGGCCATTGGATTCCAGAAATTAGGATTTACAACTCCCATGGCCTCAAGCATATCACTATTCTTAAATCATTATATGATCTCAGAAGATAATGTTTCAGATATATTTATCATTTTTCCTTATATCAGACACTGCACCATCAAATAGAAGGGTTTTCACTGGTAATTCCTCAACATTAGAACCTAGGACATAAGGATCTATTTGGAAAGTGTGCATTGGTATATTTTTTTCATCAACTGAGATACAAATATGACCGTTGATATTGAACTTTAAATAGTTGTTGGCATATTTTGTGTCTGTTAAACCCTTCCATCTACTAAATATTGTCTTCTGAAACCAATCTTGGATGGAATATAAGTTATCCAAAATCATAAATGCATGTTTCCTTAATTTGATAAAATCGACTTTGTATATAGATCTAACCCGAGCTTGTTTCACCAATATGTTTATTTCCTTCAACATTGGTAAAATATTGCATAATGATAATATTGTCTCTAAATAATTCAAGAGATATAACAGATCTTTTGCCTTGTTAAATTCCTTATGATTCTTGAATATATGCCCTATTAATGACACGTATTCCTCAAACATTCTGCAAGTTAGATTATATGACAATATCAATCTTGTGTCAACATCTTTTAACAATTTTTTACCTTTTTTAATTCCAACAAAAAAAATTCTAAAATTCCAAAAATATTTTAGGACTACTTGAAATGTATCAATACAAATCACGTATAAGCTCTTCCACTTTAGCAACATTTTCAAAATTACTTAAAATCTTTTAAGCGAGATTCATTATATGAGTCATGCAGTGAATAAGTATCATGTACGAGGAAATAGTTTTTGAAGGTGAACACAAAGCCTAGTTTTGTGACCTTTTATGAAAGATGCCCCATCATCTCCAACACAAATCAGCTTTGTAGATATTTAATGATCATCCATACTAATTATTTCTTTCAAAATTTAAATAACTAGTTTGCAGAGGTTCTCAAAATTACAATTCTCCATCATTTTGTTCATTTCTAGTAGATGATTTTACCTCAAATGGTTATTGAAAATTAAAGTGTAGACATGAATACAAACCCAATATGTTTCATCTAGTGTTGTGACCTCATTAATCGACAATGAGATAAAATTCGCATTTTTGACCTTTTCTCTCAAATCAATTATTTCAATTTCTATCATACACTTTTCCATTTCTTGAGCACTAGTATCTGACTAGTGTGATGTTGGAATGTTTGGAAACCCATTAGATTGAAATACTATATTATAATCAATGATATTTGAAATAGGTCTGCCCTTTTTCTAAATGTGAAAAATTGTTTGGAATTGTATAATTTTTGCCTGAAGACTTATATCAACAGGCTTTACAAATTTATCCTTTATAGTTCCACCTTTCTCAACAAGGTCTTGAAGATGTTTATGATGATTGTAATATTTTGCTACATATTTCATATGTAAAAATTCTTCCTTGTTTTCCATCTAGATGATTTTATTACAGTTCCATCTTCTTTCTTTTTCATCTCATATACTTTTCCACAATGCTTCTCTATTGTGTCCAACTTCAATTGCATTTTGTGGTATTTTCCTAGTTTCCAACTACATATAGTACATCTACATTTGGTTGGAGTATCAGTAGTGTTTTCTATCTCAAAAGATTCAATGAATGGATATTTGGTTGACCATGCAAATTTATAAGTCCTTCCTAAAGTCCACTTCCCACTCTTACGTTTCTGGTGTTTGTATCTGAAGTTTGAGTTTGATTGAAATTGGGATTTTCATTGCTATCAATGTGAATTAAATTATTTTGTTGATTATGAAATTCATTTGGTAAATTCATCATTGGTAGGGTTTTTCATTTTAAATAAATTGAGTTATTTATTACATCTTTAAGTAAATTAGCATATAAAGTAACATTAGCATAATAAGAGTCAAAATTACCTATTGGCACTAGTTTTACTTTGGGCTAACTGGAATATTTTGAAATTTCCATGTCACGTTTTATTTTTCCTTGAGCTCTTTTCTCATTTGCACTAGGGGCCATCATATGGGTGATTTTGAAGTCTACACATGTGACAAAAATATTAAAGTTTAAAATAAAATATGTAAAAATAAATTCAAGACATTGTGAAAAATAAATCTCATGCTACATGATAACATGGTAACATGACTTAAGTTACCGAATAGGGTTATGTGAACATGATATCAAAATATCGCATGGTTTTATATTTATATTCCATTGAATGGTAACTCCTTTCTACCATCCAATAACATGAGATTGTTATCATCTGGTGTTGTGCAATCATCTTGTCGGGTGATATCATGTATATCGGTTGTCATCTGGTAAAAATTATGAAAAAAAGCCTTAACAATTTAAACTTTTTCACTTACCTTGTTCACTTATACCTTTAGCTTTTTGGCTTATAATTTTATTTTTTTTGTTATCTTATTCTGTTTAACCTTCGGTTTTGACTCCAGATCTCAAAATTAATCAATTTTGTAATTATATTTTATTGCTACATTATGGTGAATTAATACTATATAGTAGTATAGTATAATATAATATAATTTAGCGAATATACCAATGTTGATCAGCCCTTAGTGGAAACACTTAGGTGAAATTAGGATCAAATTTATTTGGGACCCGTAAAATTATAGTGAACGTGCTTTCATACAATAGTAAAAAATTTGCCAATTTCAAATTTCCAACATCCTAATATTCACCAATTTATGAATATTTGCCCCTAAAATGAATCATGCTTTTCATTGTGCTAAAGATTCCTATAGTTGGATTCATTCTTTGTTCCATCCCTTCCACCATGAGCCCATCAATTAGACAGTAATTTTTTTTAAGAATTAATCTTAGTGGCTAACACACATGAAGTTTTTTGGGAAAATTTTCAGAGATATTATTTTATTTTAAGTCTAAAAAAATAGAAATTTCGCTATCTTATATAATGATGTTATCTCTCAGCAAGACCTTGTTGATAAAATAATAGTTATATTTATTGTTCAGCTTCAGATCCAAGAACAAGGTTAGAAACTATCTGCTGAATTTCATCATCTATAAGAGGTTTTAAATCATGGGGAAACATGCCATGCCGCATGAGTTGATTCCCATCAAATATTCCTCTATTTAATTATCTACATCTAGCCAACATGAATAAGAAGAGTCACTCCACAATCAATTTTTTTGACCCATCCATGGTCATTTGTACACTTCTCCTTAGTGGACATGGTAAATCCTTCCACCCCATAGTAATTATTTTCTCATCTTCTCAATGGTTATCACCGATGCAAGGAGTTATAATGGTTGGATCCATGCCACCCAAGTGGTAAGTAATTTTTCCTCTAGTTTTGTAAGATAATACACAAGTTCAAGATAGGTGGATATCCCTAAATCCCCCCTCAAAATATCCCTCTAATTTTTGTGTCCTTCCTCCTAAGGAAACTCCACTACCTCCTCCTCATGTTTTCGTTGCATGTGCATGAATTTTATATATATATATATATATAGAATGTATGAATGGATACCTATAATATGTAGCTACCTCTTTTAACATTTATTTTGTTTTTTGAGTTGTATATTTTTACTAACATACAAATCATATCATGCATGCCAATCCACCCCTTAATTTATCTAATTTTTATTTCTTGATGTTAAATTGATTAAACTAATAATACTATCCAACAAGATTAAGCTTCTAAATACTCAAGTTTTATTTTTATAATTTCTTTCCACGCTCCTTTTTTACTCTATTTTATGTTATTCTATTTATTTTATTATACTAATTATGTTAATTTTTCCGTAATTAAGTTATGTTAATGTTAATGGTATTAAATTTTTTAACATGGGTTATTAACTATTTGCATCATTACATCGATACGATTTCTACAATGGGGGTGGTGTTAGGCTGTAATTTTCATGTATAAACAAATAATAATGATATTAAACTTTGTGTTTACTTAACCATCACAATATAATTTCATCTTTAAATTTGAATTCCATTTTACTATCATACATTTCTTTCCAAGTCCAACACATTGATGTAGCTAGATTGGTACCATTTTCACCAATTAGTACAATTTTTTAGAGAAAATAATAGAATTATTAATCAATGTGATATACGCAAAATCCAAATAATAACTTTGAATTGATATTTATCAGCATTTTTCAAATAAATACATTCAGAACATCTCTATAATATATCTTAAATAAAATTAATTATATCTAACTAGTCTTAATATATGTTATATTCTTCAATTTTATACGATAGTATGTATTGAATAATTGTCCAACTCTATCACTAATATTTATCTTGTAAAAACCTAGGGATTTAAATAACCTCATACCACTAGACATTTTTATGACTTATTTTTCCAATGAAAACCTTTTCTATAAAGGGTTATATTATTATATCTTTAGTAGTATAGATGTTATTTCATATTTTTATCAAAAATAATACTTACCTAAACATTAAAACTATATGTAAAAACATTAAACATACCCCTTACATTCCAAGATTATTAAAGGTTTATTTATAAAGTGCTACATTTCACCATCACCTACCTCTATGTACCACTAGCTCAACTCAAATTTTGTAAATGATATTGTCACTTAAATTTAATGGGGTGTGTTTTTCCTTCTCCAAAGTGACCAAATATTTATACAAAGTATATTTAAATATTCCAAAAGATTGAATTCATCTTTCCTATTCCAATAGCTATGTGAACTTATCTTTATTTTTTATAATCTTTAATGAATCGATTCCAAAGATCAAAACTCCAAAACAAACCAAGTCTACATTATCTTCACCATCACCTTCCTCCATGCGATCTAAGATAGATTATATACATATATTACCTTGAAGGATAAAAAAACTCTTGAACATATTTTTGTAATGCCCCGCATCAGGACAGGAAAACCACACCAAAATGCAACTAAAAATTTGGGTAATTTTTTTTTTTTAAAGTGAACAAATAATACTAATACTTTGCTTAACCGATTCCCGTTAATAATTATTTTATATTAATTTGATTTACCCAATTTATTAATCACAAATCCAATTCCAACTTTAAATATTTATTTCTACTATAGATTTACTAGGGTCACAAATAAAAGTCTACACCCCTTTTTAAATTAATTAGTTTTCCCCCTTTGAATTCATTTGCCCACACCCCCCTTTAAAAATTATTTATCATTTTCATAAAAATACCCATGACTTAAAGTGTGTAGAGTCTAATGTGAGCCCTAGGATAAATCTAATCTTGACCCTAGATTTGATGCATGCCCTAAATTTTCCCTAAACATATTTATGTTTTCTCTTTTCTTTTCCATTCCTCTTCTCATTTTGTTTTGTTTTGTCATTTGCGGAGTGCAAGTTGAGGAGCTATGGAGGCTTGTTTTCATGGAGTTTTCTTTTGACTGACAATATCGGGGTGTTGGGTATGTAAAATACCCACAATTTTTCTTTGGTAAGATGAGGAAATCTCTCTCTCTCTCTCTCTCTCTCTCTGTATATATATATATATGTACTCCGAAAACATTTTTTTAATAAACCTAGATGTGAAAAGAATTCACATGATTTTAATGGAGTGGGGAGGTTTGGGAGATTGGGAGGGTGGTTGTTTGGAAAGTGGGGTGTGGTGTTGGGTAATGCGTGGAGAGTGTGGAGTGGTGCATGGGAGATGGGCGGCGGAAGGTGCGTTGGTGTGGGTCCTCCCACCTCTTGTTTTCACTTATTTGCTTTAAAAATCAAAACATTCCCACCGAGATTGGGAGGGTGGTTGTTTGGAAAGTGGGGTGTGGTGTTGGGTAATGCGTGGAGAGTGTGGAGTGGTGCATGGGAGATGGGCGGTGGAAGGTGCGTTGGTGTGGGTCCTCCCCACCTCTTGTTTTCACTTATTTGCTTTAAAAATCAAAACATTCCCCACCGCAATCTTTAGATTTTATTTCAATTTGTTTTTTTTTTTTAACTTTCAAACTTCACCGTAATTTCTTTTTGTTTATATATATATATATATATATATAATGTTTTTTTAATATTACAACTAAACTATATATATTAAATAATGAATATTTTTGTCAAAATATTGTATAGTTGTATTTATGTGTGTGTGTGTGTGTGTTGAGGATAAAATTGTCACCATTTGTAAAGTAATAGATTATTATTATTATTATTTTGTTATTCATGAGAAGTGAGAAACTCAATGGTTTGAAATATGGCTATATTAAAATGATTTACTCATTAAGGTGATAAAAGAAGAATGTAATAAAATAGTTGAAGTAGGGAAGAGTTTTGAAATTTGCTTAAAAATTTGTAAGGGAGAAAGTTAACTCCACATTTAGATTTACTTAATAAAATAAATTCTTAAACTACTCATGGAAAGGAAACCAAAACTAAATTCCATCTTAATCAATAATGTTACCAACAATTTACAAGAAAGAGATATATTATAATCCTAAGGCTCCATGTTATGATTTGGATTTCCTTTCCAATGCTCTAGAAAAATACATATTTTAGATTTTCAATCAAGAAGGATTTCCAACAAAGAATGTCACATTTTCTTCCTAAACATTTACCATACAAATAAGGATATGAAAATATCATTTTTATATGTCATATAACAATCAATTCTTTTAACTTACAAAGGAGAAACTCCAACCTTAAAACAATATTTTAACAAGAGTAATTCTCAACCGATTCCTTGTATTGCATAACCAAGTTCAAAAATTTTTACAACATCTACCATACAAGAAAAGTCTACATTTCCATGAAACTTAAACTCAAAATTTCCATAATTTCAACATACTTTAAACTACTCAAGAAACCACATTACAAGATTCTTACAAGATTGAAGGAAAGTTACACAACAAATGTGACACTAGTTTTCAAGTGATCCCACTCACAAAGAGGAAAATTTACAATACAAAGAATCTCCCAACATAGCCTTGTCCATGAGGTTACAATGAGATTAATGTTCACCAAAAATTTAAGAAAACAATGAGGAGCCATGATATCAAGAAACTCCAATCATCTTCATACTTAAGCTCTAACTTGAATGCATTTCAAGGAAACCAACATAAGGAGAAAAATTTTGTTTTACCACCCAACCTATAGGCATCATTACATGTCTTTCCAAAGGTTGGAAGACATGCTAGCCTCCCCCAATCCCATGGGAGAGAGATCTAGCTTCCACAAATGTGCACAAGATTTAGGGAGACATAACAACAACACATTCACATACAAGACAAGTCCATGCACTAAAGAAAACACAACATTTAAAAAACAAAATAAAGGAGGAGAAAACCATATTCATCCTCACAAATGGGGAAGAGAAGATGAGATACCCAAAAGTGTCAAAGGTGTGGTCCAACCATAGGATGCACACTAACAATTTATTCACAACCTCCTTATTCCTCCAAGACAACAAACCCTCCTTATTTCTCCACCCATTCACCTAAATCCTTCTTGGGAGGATTTTCAAACCCATTGGGTTTCCTCTCCAAGAATGGGGAAGGGGTTCAAACCATATGAACCACCTTCCCCACCTCAAACCATATGAGGGGAGTGAAAAGAACCTACATGGCTTGCCCATCAAGCCATGAGGTTTAAGAGGGAAAATCCCTCCCTCTTCCCCACAAAACTCTAAAACCCATCAAACCATATGATGGGTGGAGAAAATAACAAAACAAACATACCCAAAACAACATACAAACATGCCGCAAAACACACATTTCAATTATAATCTAAGCTAAGATATAGCATGACGTAAAAAACATATAATGAGGTCAAAGCACCTACCTCCAAAATCTCTCCAACACTCTAATATTTTCCAACTTCCTTATCCAAGCAAACTCTAGCTCCAAAAGTCTCCAAGCACCAAACACCAAGCAAAACTCCCAAAAAAAAGTTCTCTTTCTCCCCCATGAGGTAGAATTTGAAGAGAAGCCAACAAATTTCCTTACCAATGAGGGGGTGACATGTGTCACCCTCTCTTCCCTCCAAGTCAAAGATTCCCAAAATATAAAAAAATAAAAGTTAAATTCACTTTAAACACTCTTCTCCCAAACTACCCAAAAAGAAAATAAAACAATTTTGTGCAATTTTTTACAAAATACACATACCAATCCATCTTACATGGATGGTAATAAAAGAGATGGAAACTGGGAGGGAAACTCTATCTATACCTTGAAATTAAGCCCCCTACATATTAGTTAGGGTCCAAGGGCTTATTTTCATGCTAAGTGAACTCCCAAAACAAAAAGGGTCACTTAAAATGCCATAAATAACCCAATTTCGGGTTTGGCACATTTGGGCACAAGTGTAGAGGATGTGGGGCCCACTCAAGGGTTCACATGTGACCCTAATCCTCTCTAATTAACCCACACTTACCCAAATACAAATCTTAATGCAAGTGGGGACCATTAAGTCCCCAAACCTAATTTACTTAACAAAATAAACAACCTAATCATAATTAATTTTACATGACATACAACATTACAAATGAGGGTCACTCATGGTGCCCAAATAATGAAATAAAATACTAAGGCCTCATACAACTAACATGGTTAGGACTTAGCCCCGTGGGCTACTTGTGCACAATTTGTGTAGCTACCCTGAAACCCACGTTCTCCTGTGACCTATCACCTGCACACTCAATGCACACATTAAACACACATGTCTAATATAGTGTAAATCAACTACTCAATAAGTGATCAATGAAATCTATGATATCATAACATCATCATGGAATCGTAAATGTGAAACATGCACAATCTCACACAATTCGTCATACATTAGCCATTGCAATACATATAAATGTCATATCACCATGCCATCATGTGTCCTCATCAATAAATCGAATACTCTATAAAATCAAGACATGCGACTAAACTAAGTATCCAACATATATCAAATGGGTCCAAATATCATAGAAAATATGTTAGTATCCTCAACATCTAATGAAATGTGTCATCATGCTAATCAAAGCTAAATTGGCGCTACGCACCCAAATCACCATACATGTCCAATAAGATCAAATATCATAACATAATGTCCAAAATATATCAAATCCATGTCAAATCATGTCTATGAATAAAGAAGTCAACAGATAACTGAGGCTATAAAAATGTGGGCACTACATCCCCCTCTCCTAAAATTAGAATTTCTCTGAAATCTCTACGAGAGATATAGGGATATCTATCCCTCAATGGTGTAAAGCATCGTCCCAGGGTGTAGTTATTGTCTCATCATATATGTCCCCCTTTGCACTCTAACTTGGTCTAAGTCTCGACCCCGAAGGCAAAACCTTTGGTGCTCCAATATACGTACAGGCTCCAGCCTTCATTGTCCTCCATCCTCTACTTGTAATGTCGGCCAATCCAAAACATGAGAGACATCAAGTACATATCTACATAGTACAAAAACATGAAATACATCGGGGCCCGTGCAAGGTGTGGTGGCAAAGCTAGGTGATAGGCAAACTGGTGGTGACCTCTAGAATATCAAAAGGCCCCATAAAATGAGGTGATAGCTTAGAACCCTTTATCTCTTATGAGGATGAACTCTCAAGAAGGCTTTGTCACCCACTGAGAAGTGACGATCAGTCCTCTTGATGTCTGCATACACCTTTTGGCGTGCTCTAGCCTGTTCAAAACGTTATCTAATCAAAATAACCTCTGCTCTAAGTCTGTAGGTGAGTTGGTCTAAGAATAATCCTGTCATCTAGCTTGTCCCAACTCAAAGGTGTCCTTAAGGTTGACCATACAAAGCCTGGTAGGGAGCCATACCAATGGAACTATGATAGTTGTTTTTGTAGGAAAACTCAACTAAATGAAAATAATCTTCCCACTTCTTCTGCTGGTACATCACATACATCCTCAACATGTCCACCAAGCACTGATTAACCCTCTGTCTGTCATCCATCTGTCTCTGGATGATATGTTGAGCTAAAATTAATCTTTGTACCCAGAGTGGTTTGAAAGGAATTCTAAAAAATTGATGTGTAAATGGTATCCATGTCATTGATGATGGTCTTCGGAATCCCATGTAATCTAACAATGTCCTCCATAAACACTTTGGTGATGGCCTGTACATTATAGGTGACCTTGGTTGGTGATAAATGCGCAACCTTGGTCAACTTATCCACAGTGACCATAATTCCATCTTGATGATAAGAATACATAGGGAGTCCTAATATGAAATCCATGGATATCACATCCCATTTCCACTTGGGAATATCATGAGGATGTAAAAGTCCTGCGGGATGAGAATGCTCTACCCTAACCCTCTGACACTCAAGGCAATGTGCAACAAAATATGCTATGTCCCTGTCGAAGACCAGGCCAATAATATAACTCCCTTAGATTGGCATGCATCTTATTCACCCCTAGATGTGTTGCATATGGGGCTTGATGAGCCTATGTAAGGATGAAGCTATGTAGATCACTAGACTTAGGCACATAGATGCGCCTATGGAACCGAAGTAAACCATCTGCCTCTAAAATGCACCCTAAATATTTGTCCTTTAATGAAACCTGTGACTCCAACATCTATCTAGCACCCTCATAAAACTTTTCCTCACGGGAGATACTAAAGAATCCTTCCTCTCAAATCTGATTATAGTGTCAATGATGTAAGCACATGTCATCGCCTACTAAGTGCATCTGCAATGACATTTTCCTTTCCTTTGATATATTGCACCTCCATGTCGTACTCACATAGGAACTCCATCCAACATCATTGGCGAGCATTGAGGTTAGGCTATGAGAAGATATGCTTTGCAAGCTACAATGATTTGTCATCAAAATGAAGGTCCTACCCAAAATAAAATTACGTCATCGTACAAGAGCATGAACAACTATTGTGAGATATAAGTCATGGGTAGGATAGTTGAGCTCTAATATTTGAGCTTACGAGACTCAAAGGAAATAAATCGACGCTCCTACATAAGAATTTCTCCCAAACCATCTAATGATGCATCGGTAAAAAAAAAATCCTATGTTGGGTCTGGATCTGCTAAGATAGGCATCATGGTTAGCCTCTCCTTAAGCAATGGAAGGCCTGCTCACACTTCTCGACCAGTCAAACTTCTTTCCTTTTCTTTTAACAAAAGTAATAGGGTGAGTAATCTTGGAAAAGTTTTGTACAAATCTATGGTAGTAACTGCTAAACCCATAAAAATGCTCACCTTAGTAAGCTGATGTGAGCACTAGCCAATCCATAATATCATTTATCGTAGAGGGATCTACTAGGATACCCTCGCCTAATATGATGTGTCCCAAGTCTTGAATCTCATCTCGAAATAAGTTACATTTTTCTTAGTTCCCAAACAACTTCGCTCTCTCAAAACCTATAGTACTGTCTCAAATGCTCCTTGTGTTCCTCCTCGGAGCAAGAATATATCGATATATCATCTAGGAACACTAAGACAAAGTGATCCAGAAAAGGTCTGAATACTCCATTCATGAGACTCATGAAGACAACTGGGGCATTAGTCAAACCAAATGGGACAACTGTGAACTCATAATGCCCATAACGTGTGTGGAAATTTGTCTTATGAATGTCTACATCTGATATGCGTAACTGATGATACCCTAACTTGAGATCGATTTTAGAGAACACTCTCACTCCCCGCATCTAATCAAATAAGTCATCAATCCTAGGGAGTGGATAATGGTTCTTTATTATGACTTTGTTGAGCTTCTTGAAGTCTACACAAATCCTGAGAGAACCATCCTTCTTCTTCAAAAATATGACTAGCTCTCCCAAGGAGATACACTAGGGAGAATGAGACCCTTCTCCAACAACTCCTCTAATTGTATCTTGAGCTCATGAAGCTCTGGAGTCATCATCCGATAGGGTTCCCTAGAAACTAGTGTAGATCCGGCACTAAATCAATGGTGAAATCCACCTCTCTGCAAGGTGGTAACCCTAGAAGCTCGCTTGGAAACACATCTGCATACTCCCTCAAAACTACATGATCATCTAAGGGTGAATGCTCTGGAGTGCTCTCTGATCGATCACTAATGGTGATAGAAAACAACTGACAACCTTTACGCATGCTCCACTTGAGTTTCTTAGCTGAAATCATGTGTAAAGAGATAGGCCTCTGCATCCCTGATATCACAACTGCACTCCCAAGATCATCCTGACACTCAATGACCTTATTTCTATAATCCACCTTGGCTCAATGAGCCTTGAGCCAATCCATACCTAAAACAACCTGATAGGATCCTAGAGGAATAACTTGGAGGTCAAGTGTAGTGGAGAAGACTCCTAAATCAAGTACGCAACTCTCCACATATGAGTTCATGGTGAGTTTGGCCCCATAGGCCAACTCGACCGCCAATCTGTCTTGTTTCCTAGCCACCACTAGCCCCATTGGTCCCTACTAGAAGGAGATATAAAAGAATCGAATCACTTGAATCAAAGAGTACTGAGACAAAAATACCCTTGATAGTACATGTTGTCTCAATAAGCGTGGCATGATGATCAGCTTGGCGTTGTTAACCGCTTCATATACCCGATGGGTGCATCCTACGTCACCTGTTGTTTGCTCGTATCTAAGATCTCTCTGCATATACATGGTAGTAGGTTTGTCCAGTGCTCATATGCACATAGTGATCAGGGGACCCACAAATAAAACATCCTTCTTGTACCCCTCTAATTTGGGGTCCCTCTTGTATTCTGGTGAATTTCTCCTTCCGGTCCCACCCTAGCAGATTGCTTGCATGCAATTTGGATGTACCCGTTGAGTACCCTATCTCCTATCCCTAGCTCCACCAAAACCTCCTCTAGTACCGCCTCTCTGTAAGCTTTGAGTCCTGCCTCAGCCCTCTATTGCTGGTGGCCCTGATGTTGTGTCTGTTGCTTATGGATGCGGTGGAGCCCTTGATACTGTTGGAGGAAGCAAGAATCCTCCTCTAGGGGGTGGGGTTGTACCTCGTGACCTCTAACTCTAAAAGGCCTATATCTTATCCTGAAATTTTATTTTGTTCCTATCTCGGTGTTCATGTGCCCTGGTCTGTTCTCCTCAGCTAAGTAGGCCTTCTTCATGACCTTCTCAAGTGTGGGAGGAGATAGCATCCTAAATCTTGCTCTTGTTATGTCTGCATTCGGGCCCGAATAAACTGTTAACCTATAATTTCTCATCCTGCTAGTAGTCCACATACCGTAAAGGGTCACAAATAAAAATCTACACCCCTTTTAAATTAATTATTTTCCCCCTTTTAATTAGTTTTCCCACACACACCCTTTAAAAATTATTTCCCATTCCCATAAAAATACCCATGACTTAAAGTGTGTAGGGTTTAATGTGAGCCCTAGGATAGATCTAATCTTGACCCTAGATTTGACTCATGCCCTAAAGTTGCCCTAAACATCTTTATGTTTTCTCTTTTCTTTTCCATTCCTCTTCTCATTTTGTTTTGTTTTGTCATTTGTAGGTGCAGGTTGAGGAGCTATGGAGGCTTGCTTTCATGGAGTTTTCTTTTTTATGAGAAGTCTCATTGTTATATTGTTTTTGTGTGTGTGTGTGTGTGTGTGTGTGTGTGTGTGTGTGTGTGTGTGTGTGTGTGTGTGTGTATCTTTCTTACCCAAAAATCTCAATTTGTTGGGTATGTAAAATACCCACAAATTTTCTTTGGTAAGAGAGAGGAAAAATTGCCTCTCTCTCTCTATATATATATATATATATATATATAATACTCCAAAAAAAAATGAATAAACCCGGATGTGAAAATAATTCACAAATTTTAATGGAGTGGGGAGGTTTGGGAGATTAGGAGGGCGAATGTTTGGAAAGTGGGGTGTGGTGTTGGGTAATGCGTGGAGGGTGTGGAGTGGTGTGTGGGAGATGGGCGGTGGAAGGTGCGCGAGGTGTGGGGAGGGTTCGGCCCTCCCCACCTCTTGTTTTAACGTATTTGCTTTAAAAATCAAAACATTCCCCACTACAATCTTTAGATTTTATTTCTTTTTTTTTTTTTTGTTTTTAACTTTCAAACTTCACCGTAATTTCTTTTTGTTAACTTTTTTTTTTTTAATTTATATTTATATTTATTAATATATATTATAGTTATATAACACACACACACACACACACACACACACACATATATATACATATACATATATATATACATATATATATATATATACATATATATATATATATATATATATATATTTTTTTTTTTATTTTATTTTCAATATTACAATTAAAATATATAACTAGATTAATATATATTTATATATATTGAATAAAAGATCCAGAACTGCTCTTATACTATGTCACTTTGTGCGATAGTCCTGTCATAAGTCATGAAACTCATCAATCACATTCGCACTTTGAAATGCTCGACATATAACGAGCCCTAAAAAATGCTCCTCGAACAACTCCCAAGTCACCTGTATCTCGAGTCTAGGGTTCATTTTAAGAGACCTCTTGGAAATCGGAGGTGGAAAATACTTGGCGAATATCCCCGAAACCGGTTTCGCGGGAAGGCAAATTTTTTTGGGGTTGTATGAAAAAAATTCACCTGATTTTCAAATGGTGTGATTTGTAGATGCATGATGGGAGATTTGTTGATGTGCGTTAATGCATTTTTTTGACGCGACAGCAACAAATCTCCTATCGCGTCTGCGCACCTCGCCTCTACTTGTGCATCAAAAAAATCTTTGTGTCACACGTCAACAAACTCTTTGTGTGCATCGATATGCGTCAATATCTGCAGTACCTCCTTATTACACATCAACTATCCATCAGTGTCGTGCGTCAACAAATAACCCCATTGTTGCGTGTCTACAAACCCTCCTTGTCACGCCAATAACTTACCCCCTTGTCGCGCGTCTAAAATACGGGAGGATATATCATATTGTTGACAAAATGTGAGGTAGAAGTTCTCTGCCCGACGAATAATCTAGGATTATATAGGGGATATTTTTCAAGGGTAGGCGAAGCCGACCCCTAAAAAAATTAAAGTGTAATTTTTAGGCGAACAGGTCACTGACCCACGCCAGAAAATTCACCTTTTCAAAATTTTCAAAAATGGAATATTTTCCATATTACGAATATTCGCCACTAAAATTTTCCCTGCTTGATTCAAATGGAGCTTCCGCTCCTCATTCCTCCACCAAACAGTTGTTTCATCTTGAAGGAGTTGTATGGAAAACTTGGCTTTGACATTTCTCTCATAAGAGTGCAATCCAAAGCAGTTATCAAGGCTAAGGAGCCATGACTCGGCCCCAAAGCCATCTCAGAGAGATTTGTTGTACATAGGTGGTTGCAAGCAAAGAAGATCTCTAATCACATTGGTGTATCATGATCACGGTGTTGCGGTCCACAGGGGAATGTGGCCTCCTATCCCCAAATGGTCCCTCAATCTGTGTGAATGGCTACGACAGTACAAGGCCACCCTCTCACGGTGAATGAAAGGGCTACGTGACCTTTTCTGCCTTGGGGTATCATGCTCTGGAAGCTCATTGTGTTTCCTCACCTATCGGATCCTTTTCTATTGATTTGGATGTCCTCCTCTCTTGCCTCATGCGGTGGTGGAAGACGTTGCTATACAACACCTATCAATTGCTGCAGACCTCTAAGATCGAGGTCGATCTCGGGTGCCTACGGCTCAAGCGTAGGCAAACTACGTCTAAGTCCCTAACCGATCGACGTCTCACGGGTGTCATCATATGTATGTAAAGGTTATATTAAGTTATAAATGGTTGCGAAAATGTTTTAATTGTTTTCGTTAATGTTATTAAAATATTATTAACTAATTAATTAATTACCCGAGCATTCACATATGCGATCCATTGATACCAAATGTAATGCCCGCCTCGGGACACCAGATAACCACACCAAAATGCAACTAAAAATTTAAGTAAATTAATTTTTAAAGTGAACAAGTAATACTAATACTTTGCTTAACTGATTCCCGTTAATAATTAATTTATATTAATTTGATTTACCTAATTTATTAATCACAAATCCAATTCCAACTTTAAATATTTATTTCTATTATAGATGTATAATGAATATTTTTGTAAAAATATTGTATAGTTGTATTTGAAAATATAACTATAAGAAATATATATAAATAGATTTATAAGATATGTGTTGAGGATAAAATTGTCACCATTTGTAAAGTAATAGATTATTATTATTATTTTGTTATTCATGAGAAGTGAGAAACTCAATGGTTTGAAATATGGATATATTAAAATGATTTACTC